>CM042012.1:118939797-119112297 GCA_023525715.1 Cichorium intybus
GTAGCTTCATAGGGTGATATATTCCTTTGTTCAACCACACTATTATGTTGAGGTGTATAAGGGTAAGGAAATTATGATCAATTCATTTCCTTGGAAGAAATTCGTCAAAAATTGTATGTTTGAATTCAGCGTAGTTGTCACTTTGGATCATTCTAATCGATTTCTTAATTATTAGTTCGACATACTTGATGAAGTGTATCATTTCTTGAGTGGTTTCAGATTTATTCTTGAGAAAATATAACCAAGTAAATCTTGAAAAAGCATAAACAATTACTAAAATATACTTTTTACCACTCAAATTTTCAATCGAAAAGGGTCCACAAAGATCAATATGTACATGTTCTAAAGGTTTGATATCTTTAGATCAATGAAAGGGAATATCCTTTTCAACTTTGTTTACCCTGTTCACAAGCAGCAGAAAGAGTATTATTATCATACTTAAGAGCAGGTAAACCTCTTACCATGTCTCCAATAACTAATTTATTAATGTCCTTGAAATTAAGATGATAGAGTATTAAATGCCATAACTAGCTAATATCATGTGCGGCTCTACTTAGCAGGCATATCGGAGGAGCACCCGAAAATAGGTGTCATATTCAATGGATATAACTCTCCCTTCTATTTTGAGTTTAACAAAACTTCTTTTGTCACTTTAATCATGTTTCAAGTACCTACAACAAGGTGACAAACATTGATTAGATTATGCTTTAAGCCTTCAACATATGCTACCAGTTTGATAGTAAAGTATTTATTCATGATTTTGTCATAGCCCTTAATCGAAGCTCTTTCATTATTACTAAAGTTGACATCATCAACCCCTTTTGATTTCGAAACTCATTAAGATGTTTTCCTATTCATGTGACGTGAGAAACCACTGTTGATGTACCATTCATTGTCATATTGCTCATCACATAACATCTGTAATCAAAAAAGAGATTTAGGCACCTAAACTTGTTTAGGGTCCTAGTAAGCTTTTGAATACAGAAACATGAGCTATAAAAGTTTGAATTAAATAATTGCTTTTTCCCGAATCAGACATTAACAAGATAGTTAATGTTAGACTAAGTACAGTATTCAGAATCCACTTCATTACCACATTCGTTAAACTTTTAACTTTAAACTTATTTGGTTACCGACTTCGGTACCAATGTGGAGATTGACTTCGTAACCTATTTGGTTTTTAATTTTGGTACCTATTTGGACATTAAAGTAGACACTTTCACCAATTTGCAGGAGTCACTAGTCTTCTTAATACGTGGAGACATATGCATTGCAATACATGTGTTCGAATTGAAACCATGCTTTGCAGAAGAAATGTTAAATTGTTGAGCATATTGATTAGCATAGTTGAAAGTTTGTTTTGCTCTTAATTCTATCTATATATTGTTCTTCTATTAATTTTCTTTTTCTATTAAAAGTTTTAGGCAACAAGTGCAATTTACATGATAGCAAACCCAGCCCAACACTTGTGGAACAAACACATAGAGATCGATGTTCACTTTGTTTGAAAAAAATTGCAGTCGGTCACATTAGAGTTCTTCATGTTCCATCTTAGTATCATTATGCTGACATTTTCACTAAATGGTTACCATCCCTATTGTTCACAAAATGTGTCCTAGTTTGAATGTTCGTTCCTTTTCCACTCAAACTATAGAAGCCCATATGTTCGTGTGTCAATAATTGGTATATTTTCTTAGTTAATAATGATAATATTAGCTTGGGATTCTCATATTTTGAAAATGAGAAATAATTTGTAGACAACAATTTTTTTTATATACAACAAATTATTATTTTTATTACATACAATACCACTGATTTATAAATTGTTGTGTAGAAATAAAAATTGTTGTATACAAATCACTTCCCTTTGGTATATAGTTACGAGTTTAGAAAGCATACCATTTATGGCGTTTTTAGTTTTCACTTTAACAAATATATTAATGAAAAAAATACACAACTATTCATTAACGGTTTTACTTTGTTTTTATAATGGCGTGATGAAAAAAAAAAAGTCCTATGTAGGCAGTGGCGGACCTATGTAGGAGCCCGGGTGGGCACGTGCCCCCCCTGAAATTTTACCCCGTAGTGTAAAAAAAAAAAAAAAAAATTTTTTTTATATATAGGTGTCCCCCGTCTAAAAAAAATGTGCTCCTCATTGCCCCTCGTGTCCATTTTTCCTGAGTCAGTGCCCCCCGTGTTCATTTCTCCTGGGTCCGCCCCTGTATGTAGGTGCACCTATAATTTCTCTCATTTTGCTTCCCTCACGCCACTTGTTCTAAAACCATATTTGAGTGTGAAAAAAAATCTTAAAAGACTTCGCATGATAAAAAAAAAACTTTATTTGAGGTCATAGAATATTAAGTTTTCCAACACCAATTCAACTATTAAAAGGTAATTTTTTTTAAAAGGGATATAGTCCAACGGCATATTGTTACGGTGTTATTTAGTCCTAAGTGGTTAACGCTTTTTGTAAGGTTCAACACGGTAGCAGAACCGGACTGAATCTATATCGGTATCAATAGTATCAAATTCAAATATCATAAACGTAAGTACCGAATACTAAACCAAAATATAGGGTACAATATCAGTACGGTTCGGGAAAGTAGTTTAATTTGAACTTAAAAGTAAAAAACTACCGGAACCGATACCCATACTGAAACGAAAATAACTAAAACGTAAGGACTGAATAGTGAACCGAAGTATAAAGTACAATACAAATTCGGTAATAGTACTGGTTAAGTTCAATACTGTTAATATTTTTATTCACCCCTAGTTTTAGTCCCTTCTGAAGCATTTGGTGAAGAGTAAGAGTAGGTTTAGGATGAGTGTGTGTGTCAACGTCAAAGAAATATAATATATGAATTTAAGGATCTAAGGTGTGGGGTGTTTGTGATTACTTATTTAATGTGTTTATTTGCATATTGTGATTTTTCATGGTTAATAAGCAATTTTTAGTATTTTGATATAATAAAATTAGGGCCTTTGTGTTTCCACTTGTATTCTAACACCAAAACGAGTCAAAATCCTAAACAAGTTCAAAAATCATAACAAATATGAAATTCAACACAAAAACATAGAGACCAAATTCAAAAATCATGAATGAGTTTGAAATTTTCGAAACTCAATATGAATTTTCGAAAACATAGTTTTCGAACCTATTAAAAAAAGTTTGAAATGTCAAACTAATTTTTCAGAAAAAGCAATATTTGAACTCGCTTCTTGTTGGAATAATGAATTAAAAAATTCTTGAAAAGTGCATATTTTCGAAAATCATAGCAGAAAATTTGTTTAAGAGAAATGTGGTTATTATATGAGAGTGGCTATACATTTTAGTCATTTGGGTCAATAACTCATAAAATTAAAAGTCGATATTATCTTAAATAATGAATTTTCTTAACAAGTCATTAGTTTCTAATTATGTTATATAATTTAGGGAAAACCATGGAAAAATCCTACCTATTATCTAACAATTCCTGAAAAAACCCTTTTATTATTTTTGAGTACGTTAAAACCCTTTTATTCTTGATTTCTCTTATTTAAACCACTTATTGAATGATTACCCACTAAAATCGATCTAATATCAGGTAACCTTAGATTGTTGGTGGTTACGAGCTTACGTGTGATGTAAGTGGAGTCGACATTCTCCATTGGACACGGATGTAGAACATGCGAGTGGGAAAAAGCTAGGGTTAAAGAATCAGTTAAATAAATCGGGGTAACTAAGGTGAAATAAGGCCAGGGTTAAAGAATCGAAGTTGAGAGAGAATCATCTTCGATAATTTCTACTTGACGGGCTAGGTTCACTCGGTAATTTCTTCTCGAGTTTCTCTTGGGTTTGAAATTGAAGAAGCAGCTCCATACGATCAACACATCAGTTCGTAACGAGAGAGGAAGGGTGAGAGAGAGAGAGAGAGAGCGTGGTTTTAAACCTAATTCGTCCCTACCAGTTGCCACTTCAGGTTACATGTCATCTTTTATATGCAATATACGCTACGTTACCGGCTCGGAAGGAGCAACCGGTTACGTACCCTTAACTTAAGAAATTTCAATATTACAAGGGTTTTAACGTACTTAAAAATAATAAAAGGGTTTTTTCAGGAATTGTTGGATAATAGGTAGGGTTTTTCCATGGTTTTCCCTATAATTTACCATATTAATCCTATTACAAACATTACACCTAGTTGTTGATGCAACACTACCACCCCTACACTCCTCAATCATCAAAGCAAGCTGCAATATTACAAGCATCAAACTTGCACAAGAATGAAGCTTCTCATCAGCATAGTGATTGTTTCGCTTTATTCAAGTGTGTGTATTTGTACGTCTTTTATGAATTATAGGCTTCAAAGCACAAACCTAGATATGCAATAGTGGTAAAAACTAAGGGTTTACAAGACTTCGTTTCTATATTAGAATGTTGATGGGGCTCGATCGTTAAATTTATTTATTTATTTATAATTATTTTTTTTTGAAATATAGTAGTTGTTATGACTTGTGACAATATCAACTTTAGTTTTAGGTTTAGAGACATTTCCATTCTCCCATCATCATACACGAAAGAAATTGGCTTTATTTATTTATTTGACCGATCTCAATGTAAAATTTTGATCTCTATAGGGTTGGAAAAATAAAAGAGAAGAGGTACCATGAATGTTCAAAGTGTACATTATACTCCTTTTAGCCTGTTATTAAATTTTTTTTTCCCTAAAAGGCCAAATTACAATTGTTCTCTTATGATTTACTTTAGCTTTATAAACTTTTTAGCTTTATAAATCATCAAATTACTAATACTGAGTACGAAAATTATATTATTTAAATAATAATCTATATTTAAAGAAAACTTTTTGTATGATATGTGATTTACAATTGTTCTCTTATATTTTTTTTATTGAAGTGTTTAAATCCTTATTACTAGATAATCATTTAATGAGATGAAATCAAAAGAGAACCTATTTAAGGAAAAAACTAATTTGTTTCACTCATTAATATTTCGAACCACAACGTTACAAATTCAATGTTACATAACGTTTTAGAGAACCGGAAGAAAAAAAAGGGGGAAAACATTTTGGACATGTATACACTTGCACGTTTTGACAAATACGCACCTATATGTAGATGCACCGCATATGAAAAATACACATGTGGATATTTGAAAATTGTGCATTTTCATTTTTTTTTTCCTAATGTGTTTACCGGCATGTGAAGATGTCATTGGTAATTTTTGCATTGAAAATTTACAACCAAAAAGAATTATTTAGATTTCACATCTAATTTGAGTTCTCTATTGAATTTGATTTTATTATTAATAGATATATATATATATATATATATATATATATATATATATATATATATATATATATATATATATATATATATATATATATATATATATATATATATATATATATATATATATATATATATATATATATATATATATATATATATATATTGGGTAAAGAGGACGGTACCTCTGGCAAATTTTATTAATAAAAAGAATAAATACAATTTAAGGCTGGGGTCTCCCCACCAAATAAACAACAAAAAGACCCATTGGGACAGGTCCCAATGGTCTACAAGGCAATACTAGGAACCAAAACAGGTTTTGGAACCAGAGAACATAACAGGAACATAAAAAGCAAACATCCTGCAAAAATCAAACCATACAAGCCGAGAAATATATAATAGAAAAGATGAGATAGGAGAGAGTAATAGACCACAGTGGAAAATAGGAGATACATCTCTCAACGTTAGGGTAGGGACCATACTCTTTTAGCCAAAATAACATTAGGAGAAGGTTTCATAGAGAGACTCACCAATCTACAACGGACATCATCAATAATAGTCTTGACAACATCATGATACGATCGTCTATTATTCTTAAAAATCCGGTTATTTCTTTCCTGCCAAATGTGGTAGATAGCTCCCGCAAGCACAAGTCTTCGGATAATGGACCAAACGTTCTTACCCTTAGTGATGGGCTTGAGAAGATTGGTGATATCCGACCAGCAATTTGTGGGGAAGGAGAAGTTCATAACATGATTAAGATCATGCCAAACCATAGAAGGGAAAGAACACTAAAAGAAAAGATGTGGAAGGGAATCGGAACAATCACCGCAGAATGCACAGATAAGGTTGGCGTTAGTCTCCCAGCTTCTGATTTTATCATGGGTCTTGAGTCGATCTTTGAGAGCAACCCAGAGAATGAAGGCATGTCTAGGGATATTTTGGGAGTACCAAACAAGATGATACCAGTCGACAGGCTGGTCCGAGGGGCTTATAGAGTGCCAGACAGAACGGACAGAAAAAGGAGAGACCTTACCGTCGCAAGATCTCCAGAGGAGTTTATCAGGAACGGACGTGGAAAGAGAAGGTGGGTTATGAGAAAGCAGAACGGGATGAGAGTCCTGCCAGCTTAATAGATACTCCCTCCGTCTCAAAATGATAGTCCATGTTTCCTTTTTAATTTGTCCCAAAATGTTAGTCCACTTCTAAATATAAATGATATCTTTACCAAAATACCCCTAACTGCCAACACATCTAGTGCCGGCATTAAATGCAAAGAAATGGTAAAACAGTCATTTTGTGGGAAAAAGTAAGATGCATTTAATGTTTTCTTAATCTGTATATTTTTTGTCTGTAGACTATTATTTTGGGACGGAGGGAGTATATTTTTGTTCATATAAATTACAATAACCACTTTTTCAATAGCTAAAGTTAATAAAAGTAATTAAATTATCGTGCTATTGTACTTTTAACTATGTACGCGTATATACATTTTTATAAATAATTGTTATAAAAATTTAATTGACGAATAAAGTCAAATGATTAGAAATTTAAAATCCAAACTGTAAAGTTTATCTTGTCTTAAGTTCACCATTCGTTAAATACTTTGATTAGAAAATAGAGTAAAAATACTTTTTGAAACGGCAACCAACTTAAGGTATAAATATATTATCAATAACATGATTAGGGAAGTATAAGCATATAATAATACTTTGTTTCAACATTTTGTCTAGAAAATTATGAAGTGTTTTTAAATCTAAAAGATACACTGCTCTTCATGATTTTTAGAGTTTCTACAACTGTATAACAATCTTGTTATTATACTTCATTATTAAAAAGATAACTTTCGTAACATTCATTATCGCCTTTTCCTTTCTTTTTCTCCCCCCCCCCCCCCCCCCCCCCCCCCCCCTCCCCTTTCTTTGGACGTAGCACGTTACTGAACAAGTAAGGGTAATTATTAGAAAGGTTACTCATGATAATATTTTGATTGGTATTAATAAATTATAAAAAGTATCGTTGATAAAGGTAAGGTTTGGTGATGGAAGTGATGATGATATAAGCTAATCCACATGCCAGGTTGTGGAGAAAGATGCTTTCACAATTCAAAATAATAGAGTTCATAAAAGAAATATAATAAGAATAATTTAGGACTAATAACAATCGTTAAATTTATTCAAAATAATAGAGTTCATAAAATAAATATAAGCTAATCCACGAGGGACAAATTTAGTGGTAATAATCGTGCTTTTAACCATCTTATAGAGGTTCGAGGGGTGTGTGTATGTGTATATATTCTAGGTAAGTTAACGGGCCGTGCTTGGACAGCAACCAACCATAGTCAATAGATGATTTTTTGAAATTCTTTGTAAGTTTTGAAGTAAAAAATGGTGAAAATGCTACAACGTTATAACTAATTAGATTTTTAAAGTAAAATGTGTCGATACGGCGAAAATATGACTACATTACTAATAGACGAAAATGAAAATAAGATGTTATAAATGACAACTAAATGAAGGTATGTTGCTAATTCTTATATTGAGTTCTTGAAGTTGATATAGAATAACAAGCACATTCAGTATCTTGATAGCAACATCGGCCATCCGCCACCACCAGCATTAGCCATTACAGCCTTCACAGAATAAGCCATCATCAACGTACCTTCTTGAGGATGTTTTCGTAACTTGCTCTATCGATTAATGGAAAAAACTAACGCAAAAATGTCAACACGTCTATAGCTTAGCAACCTTAATCTACTATAACCTTCTTGACCTAAAAGAGTCAAACTTTTTGACCAGAAGTCAAGAAAGTAAACCCTAATATATAAAGACTATGATAATTGGAACTTTAATAGAAAACCTTCGGTATATCCTGAAGTCCCAAGTTCACAATTTTCCATCCACAACCACATTTGCACTAAAATTGTCAAATACTGTTGGAATATAATCATGCAAATATACCCTAATATGAGATATTAAGATAAATGTCCAAAGATACAATATATAATGGAAGATGGAAAAAGAAAAAGAAAACTATACAAGTTATGTTAATCTTCATTGAAATTGAAATGAACAGAAAGAGATTATCGAATAATGCTCTTCATTATTGACTAACTGATGAACACTTATAGTGTATATATACAAGCTTAACAAATGAACTAACTAACTAACAACTAATTAAATGTAATATCTAAATGACATAAATACCCTTTGGTAGTTATAACAAATCTAACGGTATTAACTAACACCCCCTCAAGCTGGAGGGTACGGAAGTAAACCAAGCTTGTGAACAGCATCATTATGTTGAGGAGCATGGAGATATTTAGAAAGAACATCTGCCAGTTGACGGGATGAAGACGCATGTGATAAAGAGATTAGTCGATTGAGCAATTTTTCCTGAACAAAGTGGCGGTCAAGTTCAATGTGCTTGGTACGCTCATGGAATACAGGGTTGTTAGCAATGTGAATAGCGGCCATATTATCACACTTTAAGGGTATTGGAATAATATCTAAAACTTGTAACTCATAGAATAATTCCAAGCAAGTTCAGCACAAACTCTTCTCATCGAGCGATATTCAGCTTCGGCTGATGATAGAGAGATAGTTAGTTGCTTCTTCGATTTCCAAGAGATTGGACTTCCACCAAATAGAATGAAAAATCCGCTAACTGACTTTCTTGTAATTGGACAAGATGCCCAGTCAGAATCACAATAAGCCTCGAGTTTAAAGTTTTGATCTTTATTAAAGAAAAGACTTTGATGAAGAGTACCTTTGAGATACCTCAATACATGTAATGCAGCATTAAGATGTGCCTGAGCTGGAGTTTGATTAACTTGACTTAAATGTTGTATGGTGAATGAAAGATCTAGACGAGTATGTGATAAGAAATTCAATTTGCCAATTAGCTGTCTATAAACTGTAGGATCAGGTAAGATGTTCTCCATGGTCGGTAAAAGTTAAAGTTTCGCAGGTAAAGGAGTAGATGCAGGAATGCAATCCTCCATAGAATATAGAGCAAGAAGTTCTTTAATGTACTTTTGCTGATGTATAGCCATTCCATTTGGAAGAGTTATAAACTCTAAACCCAAGAAGTAATCTATTGTACCAAGATCCTTAATTCCAAACTAATCATCCAGAAAACTTTGTAAATTGGCAATTTCATTTTTGTTTGTACCAGTAATAAGGATGTCGTCGACATATACCGCAATAATGACAATTGATGAGGTGGTCTTTTTGATAAAAAGAGAGTAATCCGATGGAGAATGAAGATAGCCTTTGGATTGTAATGCTTTGTTGAGTTTAGCATACCACTGACGGGATGCTTGTTTAAGCCCGTGTAAAGATTTTCGTAATCGACAAACAAGACCATTAGATGTAAGATTATATCCAGGAGGAGGATTCATATATACCTCTTCATGCAAATCTCAGTGAAGAAAATCATTGTTGCCGTCAAGTTGTTTGATTGTGCACCCTCTTTTAATAGCTAAAGAAACTAAGCATCTTACGGGATTGAATTTCACAACGTGAGAAAACGTCTCGTGATAATCAATGCCTGCCTTCTGAGTAAAACCCTTTGCAACTAAACGGGCTTTATATCGTTCTATTGAGCCATCTTCCTTAAGTTTGATTTTGTATACCCATTTACACGAAATGGGTTTCTTTCCTTTGGGTAATGAAACAACATCCCATGTATGGTTATCCGTAAGAGCTTGTAATTCTTTTGACATAGCTTCTTCCCAGCAAACATTGCCTTTGGCTTGATAGTAGAATTCAGGTTCAATTGGAATAGAAGAAGTTTGACAAGAAAAGGCAAAAGATTGGGATTTGATTGGATTATGAATGGGATCAATAAGACAAAGATTGGTGATGGTATGGCAAAAAATAGAATTGGTTGTATCAGCAAGATTACATATATAATCTTGTAAATGATTAAGAGGTTGTCGAGATCTTGCGGTTCGACGAACTGGAATGTTAGGAGGTGAAGGAGGATTATTTGGTATTGGAACGTGAGGAGGTGAAGGAATAAAAGAAGGAGAAGGTGATGATGAAACGGGATTGGAGGGCTAAATGAATGAATCATGATGATTAGGTGAAGATGAATTGTTAATGGGTTTAGGTAAAAATGATTGAGAAGGTTCGAAGAAGATTGTGCTAATGAGTGTAGAGGGTAAATATCTTCAAGAAATTTAACGTTCTGAGTGATAAAAACGTATTTAGTAACAAGGTTAAGAACTTGATAACCTTTTTGACCAAAAGGATATCCTAGCATTACACAAGGATGAGCTTGTTCCTTAAACTTGTCTCTATTGGTAATAGGTGTGTTTAGAAAACATAAACTTCCAAAAGCCCGAAGATGATTAAGATCAGGCTTAGTTTTGTATAGATTTTCATATGGTGTGTAGAATCCCAAAACTTTAGATGGCATTCGATTAATGAGATGAACTGAAGTGCGTATGCAATCACTCCAATAAGCAATACCAATGCTAGATTGGAAATACAATGCTTGTGCAACTTCTAGTATATGTCGATGTTTTCTTTTGACAATACCGTTTTGCTGAGGTGTATGAGGTATGGTCTTTTGGTGTATAATCCCCATCTTTTGAAAGAATGAGGTGCCTTCGTTACTTGAACCGAGTTCGTATGCATTGTCTGTGCGAATTGTCTTAACAACCACTTGAAATTGAGTCTTAACATATGCAACAAATGCTTGAATTAAAGCAAATGCACAACTTTTATTAGACATAAGATGAATCCAGGTATGTCGTGAATAGTCATCAACAATCGTCAAGAAGTATTTATCTCCATCACATGATTTATATCGGTAAGGGCCCTATACATCTCTATGAATTAGATCAAATGCATGTGATGACTGTGAATTACTTTTTGGAAAAGGTAAACAGCATAGTTTAGCTTTAAAACATACATCACAAGAATCAAGTTGATGATCATGATTGGAACTAGAGGTTAAAGACAAACGTTTGAGCTTGTTAAACGAAAGATGTCCAAAACGTTGGTGCCATATCATGTCCATAGAAGTATTATTAGACATACAAAAAGAAGCAAGAACTACAGAATTAAGAGTTTTAAAAGCTGGAAATCGAAATGAAAGACTATTACAAATAGATCGATGATCAAACACGTTGAGATTATTAACCCTTTTGCCAAATTCCCCAAGAGCAATCTTAGTTTTGGACAATGGGTCCTGCAATAAACAAGCAGATTCTGTGAAAATGAGAAAGGTTTGGAGTTGTTTACTGAGTTTAGACACAGAAATCAAGTTGTATTTAAAGAAAGGTACATATAGTACATCTTTAAGAATGATAGAGTCATGCAATTTTACATCACCCTTGTAGGAAACAAAGAGATCGAATCCATCAGGCAGCCCAATCGAGTGTGGCTGTGACAATTTGTTTAAAGACGAAAAAAGCGATTTATTAGAACACATGTGATCTGTTGCTCCGGTATCAACAATCCAAGAGTAATACATGTGTAATAGATGAGCAGATTTGTATACGTTTGCACAAAAAATATGAAAATTGAAGACTGTACTGTCATCATTCATTGCTCCTTCGGTGATAGAGAGATTCACTAAACTGGATTCAGTGGGAGTGGTGAGTTTATGAGTATTGAGAAGTTGCATGAACTGAGTATATTGCTCTTGAGAAATGTTCGAACTAGAATCAGAGTTAACGTGATGAACAGTGGATTTGTCTTCATCTCTTTTTGAACGTGTAAATTTGAAATTTTCAGGAAAACCATGAAGCCGGTAACATTGAGCTTTGATATGACCAGTTTTCTTACAGTGATTACAGACAAGAGATTTCTTTGAGGTATTGTTCGGAGTATTAACATGCATTGCTACACCTTCACTAATAAGATGAGATGAGACTTGTATACCTCTTTGACGTTCATCTTGAACAATTAGAGAATAAGCAGTAGCAAAGGATGGTAACGGCTTCATCATCAAGATATGATCGTGCACAACCTTATAGGAGACGTCAAGGCCCATGAGAAGTTGAATGAATCGCTGATCTTCGATAAATTTAGCGATACTGGCCATCGCTCTACATGAACATGGAGGAATTGATTGAACGATTCGTAATTCATCCCAAATTCGAGATAATTTCATAAAATACGTGGAGAAATTATTCGATCCTTGTGCAATTGAGAATAGTTGTTTTTGTACTTGATAGATGAGAGCACCATCTGTTTGTTCGTATCGTTGTTGTAATTCTCACCAAATTTCATTAGCTGTGGGAAGAAATAGAAGGCTATCGGCGATGTTTGTGGACAAAGAATTCAAAATCCAACTAGTAACTATGGCATTAGCCCTATACCAGGTGGAGTAAGATGGATCAGTAAGAAGAGGAGCTGTAATAGATCCATCGATGAAGCCAATTTTGTTTTTGGCGGATAGAGAGATGATCATATATCGCTTCCAAGTGGTGAATCCAACACCATTGAAGAGATCAGAAACAAGAACAGTCGAAGGACTGTCAGAACGAGTAATGAAAAAAGGATTCGAGGCGTTGAATGTGGAAGGGGGATGAATATCTCTAAAATCACCGTCAAACATTGCGATTGAAATGGAGATTTGGAAGAACAATTTTGGAAGAGAAAATGGATCGATTTCAGTCTGATACCATGTTAATCTTCAATGAAATTGAAATGAATAGAAAGAGATTATCGAATAATGCTCTTCATTATTGACTAACTGATGAACACTTACAGTGTATATATACAAGCTTAACAAATGAACTAACTAACTAACAACTAATTAACTGTAATATCTAAATGACATAAATACCCTTTGGTAGTTACAACAAATCTAACAGTATTAACTAACAAGTTACCAGAGTTGAATGTTGAAGCTCTCCAAGATCCATAAAACACATTTTATTTATGATACTTTACTCCTATAATGATTTATAATCAAAAGCATCAGTGGCTTAACAATTTGAATGTTTTCATTATTTTCATCACGTGATAATAATGTAGTAAAATTCTCTTCAAAAGGCTAGAAAAATCCCAAGAAACTTGCATTGTAACTAATAAAAAAGATGATGGTGCAGAAATCAGGATATATTATGCTAAAATATACACATCACACGAGAGCCTAAACAAAATGCAAGCATATTATCAATCAAATCACGTCAAAACCAAATTACAAACGCACATTCTTTATTATTATAAATTTTTTTTTGGTTTTCATAATCTATAATAAAATCAACAAAATCCAAGTTACCAATAAAAACCTAATTAATTAAGAGAAATCTTATATTCTCGTAATTTTTCCTCCTAACTATCCTCCTAACCATATGAAATAGTGACAAGTGGATTAAAATATTATTAATTTTATTGAATATGACAATTGTCATAATTTCAAATGGTTAGGAGGATGAGTAGAAAGAAAAGTTAGGAAGATATAAGATTTCTCATTAATTAATATTGCAAACACTAACAAAACCTTACTTCTAACTAAATACAACAAGGACTATGGGATCACCGTCTCTAGAGAAATAATCAAGAAGATGGACAACATAGAGGGAACACAATTTTTTTATTTCTGTCCAGATTAATCAAATCAAGAAACTTGTAAATCATTTTGGAAGTTCCCATTTTTTGACACATCTTTTTGATATTGAGGTTCGGGCTGATGTTGGAAGTCAGGATGTTTCCACCGACTTGTTAACTACCCTCGATTGCTCATCGGGTTGGGGGTGGTAGGAAGTAGTCCTTTTCATCATTATGATCTGAATTTGAAAAGTTCCCGCTAAAACTTGCTAATAAAAACTCGGTCTCTATCCGAGATGATCGAGATGGGAAATCCATGTAATATAATAATCTTTTTGACAAACATCTGGGCTACTGACTCGATGGTAAACAGGTGTTTGAGACCAATGAAATGGGCTACTCACTCAAACGGTCCACCACCACAAGTATGGTTATCCACCCTTGCTGACTTGGGTAATGCTTCCACAAAATCCATGGTAAGATCTTCCCAAAACTGGTTCGGAAGATCTAAAGGTTTCAATAACCTTGTAGGTCGTGTAGTCGAGTGTTTCTATTGCTGGCATGTCTCACATTCTTGTAGAAATTTCTTAACAACCTTTGTCATTCCTTTCAAATACCATTCTTGGCAAGGCGTTGGAATGTCCTCAAATCCCCCGAATGGCCCCAATAGTTGAACAATGATATTCCACCAACAAATTTTGCACATATGAGGACTTTTACCAACCGATCACAAAAATACAACCTTCCTTGTCTTACAAGACAGTGAATCCGGGTATCGATTTATCAGGACTTTGAGTTTACCGAATTAGTTGCAGAATAAACTGATCACCGTCAATTTCCTTGTATAAGTCATCTAGCACAAAAACATTTCTCGAAGAGACCGACAGTTAGTTTATAAACCCAATTTTGGTATTGATGTCCCACTTCTATTTTGTCTAACAATAATTTCAAACTCTTCTGGTAAGTTTTGATGATAAAGTGTCTCCCCAGTAGATAATGTTTCTATTTCCGCACTACCCAAACTATTTTCATTAATTCTTTCTCGTATGCCAGTTTGGACCTATTTCGTGTGCTAAAAAATCGACTGTAATACTTAGTAGGGTGTGATTTTTGCATCAGGACTGCCAAATCCCAAAATCCGGAACATCCATATCAAATAAGAAAGATTGATTGAAATCTGGCATGGCTAAGATTGGAGCTTGAGTCATAATCTTTGAGATTTTGAAGAGCCGAATCTGTTTCCGGATTCCATTTGAAAGTCCCTTTTTTGAGTAAGCACATGCGCGGGGGCCGCGACTGATGCATATATGGATATGAAGTTCCGGTAATATCTGGCCAGCCTTAGAAAATCCCTTAATTCCCGTAGCATTTTGTTAGGGATTCTTTAGAACTAGGGTCGTTTAAGTAATCACAGACTGCTTCAAGAATCATGTGATTCACTTTTCGAATTTGATATTTCGACCCTATGCCTAGGTTCACGAAATTCAAATCTAGGATAATTCTTGAAGAATCAAACTCAATATTAGGCACAATAAAGAGTTCACAATTTTAGAGAGTAGAGAGAATTCGTGTGTTTTCCGTATCTCAATTTGAACGTTAATCTGATCGTTTATATCAGAAAAATCGAATCCTAGAAAGTAGGAGCGGTTACAGAGGTGGTTAGTGTCTGATCAGCGCCAGCAACAACGCCTGATCAGCGCCAGCGCCAACATCAGCTTCAGCATCAGCATCAGCATCAGCATCAGCATCAGCATCAGCGAGTCAAAGCGTGGCCGCTTGAACAATGTCATTGTTGAAATTTGTCTTTGTTTTCGGGGCGCAGCCCCGATCCCCGCAAGCTAGGGGCTTTGGCGCTAGGACGCCGCAAGGGCGCGCGGCTCCCTTGACCCCCGCTATTAGGTCGTATCGGTATTGACTTAGTCTTTTACACGTGTGCACTCACGCACCTGGTAACTTGTATATGAACTAAAGTATGGACCCATTAAAATACTAATTATTTCCATTAACTAAAATGTAAGGTGACACTAAAATCACCAACACATTTGAGGGGCCGTCCATTATTGATTGCTTTGACTTTATCTCGGTCAACTGCTACCCTAATCTAGAGATCACATGGCACAAGTATGCTAATTATGTTTGGCCAAAATTGAACTCACTATAACTGACGTACAACTGATTTGCCCAAAAGATATCTAATACTTGCTTCACATGGATTCAATGCTACTACTCCTACTCTGTTTGACTATAAATTAATATGTCTTAAAAAAAAAAAAATACTAAAATGAATTTTGCAACCATTCCACCACAAAATCATATATGAATTGGCCAAGGTTAAGGGAAGTAAGTCGTCTTCTGACTTCTAAGCCTTGAAGCTTCAACATGATACCCTTAGACTAAAGGGTTTGCATGACTTCCATGATAACCCAAGACTCCCGTCACGTCATCGCCACGTCACCAAGACTCCCAAGGCTTCCACTAGGGGTGTGCAAGACTCCCATGACTACCCTTTTAATTTCCACGTCACATTTATATTTTACGTTTTTTTTATTAAAAACAAACATTAAAAATTAATTAAAACTAAACATTTAAAATTAAATAAAAGACATTACATAAAAAAAACGACATTGCACGAAATTAAAAAAAAACATAAAAACAACAATTCCTAAATTATAAAAAAAACTACTTATTCAAATATTTCTTCCGTGCTCGTTCCGTCATCAATCGGATCGCCTCGAGGTCCTCTTCGGTCCCGGATCGTCTAAACAAAACATAATTCAACCGCGATTCCGCAATTTCGTTGTGGCAGTTGAATTGTTCAACGAGTTGGTCGACCTTTTCCTCGACATCGTCTTTCGAAGACGAGCCGGAGGCATCTCGGCTTGCTCTTTTTGCTTGGTCGCGGCCGATGGGGCGTCTAGGCGGAGGCATGTCAGTTTGTGGTTCGGTTTCGTCATCGAGGTCGATCGGGTCTCGAGCGTCGGAAAGGTCGTCATCTGGGGTCCTCCCACGTCTGGAACCCGAGCTCGAGCGAGGGGAATCGGGAGTTAGTAGCCATTTAGGACCGTTACGCATCAACTCCTAACTTCGCATATGCTTAAACGGTTTCTCGACAACTCGCGCATATTGTTCCATTGCCGTTGTGAAAATCCCAAAATCGTTCTCGCCACTTAGTCGCATGTTCACCAAATTGTTGTAAAGGCCGTTGAACTTGGTGCATTCGGCACGAAGTTTTCGCCACTTTCTCGTAATACCGTCGTTGTTGCGGTACGCCCCACGACTCATCGCCTCGTGATAATGGTCTAAAATGCGTTCCCACAACGCTTTGGAACTTTGGCTATTTCCTTTTCCCGAATCCATGGAAATAGCGAGCCACGATTTGACCACTTGAACCTCTTCGTCGGTCGTCCACGGAACCTTCGCCTCTTGCGCGTTTCGCGTTTTGTTCATTTGACTATTATTTTTCTTTTTCTTTTTGGAGGAAGACGTGGGGGCTTGTGTTTCCATCACGACCTCTTCGGGTGACGCTTGTGGCGGTGGAGATGGAAGCGGTGGCGATTGTGATAGAAAAGGTTGTTAGAAGGGTGTGTACGGGTAAGGTTGTGGCGGGTATTGATATTGGTTGGGTGGTGGATATGGAAACGGGTATTGCGGTTGTTGGGACGAACCCGAAAGCATACTTGTAAAAGTGCAATTCGGGGAAAAGTTGAAGTTGTATTCGCCGCGGGGCGTGTTTGGATTTGACGGGGGTTGTTTGGATCGTTATCCATAATTTCAAAATATGAGATGTGTGTAATATGTGTGTTTGTATGTGTGTAAAAAGTCGATAAATGTGTGTAAAAATGAATGTAATGTGGTTTATATTTATAGTTGGTAAAAAAAATTAATTATTATTTTCAAACTTTTGGCTGTCTTCACGCGTTTACCGGATGACAACGTCTGGACGCCGGGCTTCGAGGACGCGGGGGGGGGGGGGGGGGGGGGGGGCGCTGTTTGCCGCGTCCTTCTGCTGATGTGGAGAACGCGCCTTCACCCGCGTGTGGCACACCCCTCGGCCTTATACTCCCCCTTTCCTTGGACTGCAACTTAAGTCCCCAAAGAAACACCAAACCTACCCATCTCTGCCACTGGTATCCTTAATCTTTCAACAGTTTCCAAAGAAATGAAATTATGAGTTTACACGGGATCAATCATACTATTACCTTCGAATTTTGTAATACGCCTTTCATCCACGGGATCAATCATCCGTGTCATGGGTAACCTTAATCTTTCAACATTTCAGTACCATATTTGGGCCAATCCAAAACGAATAAGAATATATTGACACATAATAATAGAACGCAAATGATTTTAAAATGATTGATAACATTGGTTTTCAAGACAGTAGAAATCACCTAAGGAAATAAAATTCCACAATTAATAGAAAATATAATTTTCTTATGCAATCCCACCACTAAATACGATCTAACATAATTAGAATTAAATTACTTAATTACCCACCAAAAAATAGATGGATTTTATTCTTCTGTTGTGACTTTTCCTAACGCTCCTGGAATAATTGAAATTGAGTGGAACTTTAGCAGAGGTGTGGGAGGCTAATGACCACAACATGACGATTTACAACCTCATGGAGGCCCAGGGCCGGTCCAAATCTTTTTGGGGCCCGGGACGAGAGGAGAAACAAACGCCCTTAAAAAAAATTTAACAAAACCACTTATAAAAAAAAATGCTCTAACGTTTTCATATTGATAGTTTTAAAGATATATATATATATATATATATATATATATATATATATATATATATATATATATATATATATATATATATATATATATATATATATATATATATATATATATATATATATATATATAGCCATTAACAATTACAAGTAGTCGTTTTTTTAGTACCTTCAATATTTGGAACTATTGTCATAACCTTAATCCCTTATATAATTCATATTAAGATGTAATGATTTTATTGCATCTAATAATTCATTAAAAATTCTTATCCCCGAAGTACCAATTGCTTTTAAAAATTATATAAATATTCAACAAGTTGTATTTGTTAGAAGACAAATATATACATATATTATATAGGACATACAATTTTTGGGCCCCTAAGACGATGAGCCCTGCGCGTTCGCCCGTGTTGACCACCCTCAGGAACGGGCCTGCAGAGGCCTGTGATGGCAGCTCTGTAAACTGTTATGATTGTGGTCGACTTTCCATTGGAGGAGAAGAAGCTGCTCGTCGACATGAGCAAGAAGTCCAAAGAATTTTGTTACGTAAATGATAATATATATATATATATATATATATATATATATATATATATATATATATATATATATATATATATATATATATATATATATATATATATATATATATATATATATAATCAGGATCGGGTGAGGACTCTTCATAAAGTGAGGACTTGTATATATATATATATATATCTATATATATATATATATATATATATATATATATATATATATATATATATATATATATATATATATATATATATATATATATATATATATATATATATATATATATATATATATATATATATATGAGAAATTGTATTCATTCCTACTTTTTATTCCTACCATCCTCCTACCCATGTGAAATTGTGACAAGTGTCATATTTAATATAATTAATAATATTTTAAGACACATGTCACAATTTAACATGAGTAGGAACAAAAGGTAGGAATAAATACAATTTCTCTCTCTCTCTCTCTCTATATATATATATATATATATATATATATATATATATATATATATATATATATATATATATATATATATATATATATATATATATATATATATATATATATATATATATATATATATATATATATATATATATATATATATATATATATATATATATATATATATATATATATATATATATATATATATATATGGGGTCCCGTTCCGGTGAGTATTCTTTTTTCAGTAAGTACTCGTAAGGACACCTTAAAAAAGTTGAAAAAAATATAAAAAAATACAAATCATAAAATCGAGAATAGTACTATATCATCATTAAAAAAAATTGGAAAAAAAAAATTTGGATCATTGAAAAACAGCAATGATCCACAAAAAATTTTATTTTGTGGATCATTGTTTCATTATAAAAAAATAATGATCTAAAAGTTTTTTTTTCGAATTTTTTTTCTCCAATATAGTACTATGATCCATTTTATTATTTGTAATTTTTTGTTTTTTTTTTTTCAATTTTTTTAAGGTGTCCTCACGAGTCCTTACTTTAAGAAGTGTCATCACCCGATCGCTTATATATATATATATATATATATATATATATATATATATATATATATATATATATATATATATATATATATATATATATATATATATATATATATAGGAATAGGTTCAAATAAGAACCACTAAAAGGTAAAGAACCGTGAGAACCGATATTCACACATTAAGAATTATGTTTTTTTTTTTTTTGTTTTTTTGTTTTTTCACACTTGTTTATTATGTGAAAATACATCAAAGTTAATAAATTTCCTTATTTTCTAATACGTTTTACAATATTCATAATATAATAAAATTTGTAGTTATTAAACTGTGAATACTATAACGTAAGTTTTTTTATTAAACTGTGAATTAGTGGTTCACATGGTTCTCAACCTTTTAGAGGTTCTCATTTGAACCCTTCCATATATATATATATATATATATATATATATATATATATATATATATATATATATATATATATATATATATATATATATATATATATATATATATATATATATATATATATATATATATATATATATATATATATATATATATATATATAGATAAAAGTTCAATAGAGAACCAAAATAAAACAAGGAACCAATCGTGAGCGTTAGAATTCAAATGATCGACGGCCGAATATAAGGTTGTAAATCTCTTAATTGAACGCGCATGTAGCGGATAATTCCAAAAAACCCACTTCGTTATCTATTTATTTTTTATTTTTTGAGCTTATTTTTTATCGAAATAAAAAATCGAATATATCAAAATTCATAATTTTTTATTCTTTTTCAATAGACATCCATATCAATATAGTAAAAACGAAAAAAAAAAAAATTCAAAAATCAATGTGAATCTGAACTATAACAAGTTTTACAGAAGATTATTCACATGTGAATGATCATTGAAATTATTTTTTTTAACAATCATTGATCATTCAATAACAACTTATGTGAATTTAAATAAATTTTTAGATTCAGACGTTAATCTTACTAAATTTTCATATTGAATTTAAGTAAATTCGTTTATTTTTTTTACAATTTTAACATTTTGTAATATACAATTGAATTAACTAAGATTCACAAATTAATTTACTTAAACTTATACACGAATGAACACAAAATTGCTAAAAAATGGGGTACATTTATCATTTATATGTGAATTAATATATCTAAAACTAGATGCATACTATTTTAAACCTTTTTATCATACAAAAATGAATTAATTTAGATTCACAAATTAATTTGCTTAAAATTCACATGTGGATGATATTTTTTTTTGAAAAAGTGAGGTACAATTACCATTTATATGTGAATTAAAATGTATAAGACAAGAAGCAGTTAAAATTCGCAATGTGAATATAAACTGTATTAAATTTGTATGTAAAATATTTCATATGTAAATGATCAATGATTTCATTTTTTCAATAATTGTTAATCATTTAATAACAACTTATGTAAACTTAAAAATATTTTTAAATTCAGATGTGATTTCAAGAAAAATCACTTATGTTTTTACTATTTCAATGTTTTAATATTATATACAATTGAATTAACTAAGATTCATAAATGATTTACTTAAAATTCACATGTGATTTGTAAAGAATTATTGAAAAAATTGGATAGATTTGTCATTTAGATGTGAATAAATATATTTAAAACAATATAGTTCAGTTCAGGTTCACAAGGTGAATCTGGATGAACTTGAAGTAAAAAAAACAAAAATATTTGTATATCAATATGGATCTCTATTTATAGAGGATGAAAAATTATGAATTTTGGTATAATTAGTTTTTTTTTTTCGAAAAAAGAATAAGCTTAAAAAAAACATAAGAAACGAAGTGGGCTTTTTGCTATGATCCGCTACATGCGCGTCCAATTAAGAATTTTACATCCTTATCGCTGGCCGTCGATATGTTGCATTATGGACGTAGGATTGGTTCCTTGTTTAATTTTGGTTCTTCATTGAACCTATATATATATATATATATATATATATATATATATATATATATATATATATATATATATATATATATATATATATATATATATATATATATATATATATATATATATATATATATATATATATATATATATATATATATATATAGTTAGGATATATTAAAAACTATAGTTATTGTGTGGACGTAAGACCCAATCAGAGACGAGAATCAGTCAAGGGTATTTTTGTCAATTGATTTTATATCATTTAATTAAATTAAATCAGTTCCTATAATTGTGCTATAATTATGGTAAACTAGACCTATAATTATGGAATTCTCATAACCAATTTTGGCTGCCATCGACACCCTCCTAGAACCTCCGCCACGTTCATCATCTCACGCCTCCGGTAAATACCACCGGCCAATCTCTGCCGCTAGCCTCCCATCGCCAACGGTGGAAAAGTCTGGAACAACTAGTAATATCCTGAGATATTGGGTTGCGAAGTTTTACGTTATGCACCGCCTCGAAATCAGCTACAAGGTCCGTTGGTTTATCATATACATCTTACTGTTTAATTCGTGTCGTGTCTCTTTATTCTCGAATTCTTCCTTTACTCAATCGATTGCTACCATAGTATTGTAATTTTAGGGTTTTCTAAATTTTATCATTTATTTGAAACTCACAGGAGAAGTGGGATGAATGATTGAGGAATTACGATGAACGACTGAACAAGAAGAAACAAAAATCAGAAGAACTTGAAGAAACCCTATGAGTAACTTCATCTCTTCCTTTAATTTTTGTTGAATTTGCGACACGCTTCTAGATTTATGATACCGGTAGCAGTGATGTATAATTATCCTCTAGTCTTTAAATTCCAGAAATACATCCAACATAAGATCCGATGCGATTTTGTGCGTGAATTTAATTGAATGATAAATGTTGTTTAATTCTACTTATTGTGTTGTGAGTTTTGTGTTTAACTTTGTTGTAAACGAAGATACACACGAGTATTATGTGCTCAAGGTGTTTAAATGTTCGATTTGAATTTTTATGTGAAAGCAAATGAGTTATGTAAGAAATGGTCAATGTGATCGCACATTGCAATGAACAGCTTCAATCTTCCCCATTTTGAAGGTAATTCATAAGGCCTTCGTTAGATTAATGAATGCAATTACGATTTGTTGATGCATAATTATGCTTGGAGTGTAAATCTTATTTTTTTAATTCATATAAGTATGACTAAATAATCCAATTGGTTGTTCATTTCAGATAGTTTTTAATACATCCTTAAAGGACTAAAAAAACACTCGCATGCGTTCTAATTTTTTTAGTTTCCATATTTCAAGAGGAATGACATCTGGAGGCTTATTCAACCTCAAAAAGCTCTACTTAGAGGTTCAAAAATGTTAGCTCACGACATTGTAAGTTCTATTTTTTTTTTACCTTTTTAGAAATATTTTTAGGTAATGTCATGGTACATGTTTTTCTTTTAAATTCACTCTAAAGTTCACGAACCCCTTCTTCGATTTCTTCTAGGGCTGGAAACACATACATGGGGATCAATTTTATGGAGAGATAGGTCGAGATTCTTGCATCTTTTGGGTAATTTTTGTGTAATTAGAATATGTACCATTCTAATAGAATGTGTTTATATGATTTTGTGATTCTCGGATCAATGTTGTGGATCATTGTAATAGGTGAGAAGATCAGGACGTTGCAGGGTAATTATTTGTGCATTCAAAACATACAAGAAATAGAGAAGAAGCCCTAAAGTTTGATTTCAAGGCAGTCATTCTATCAGAATGAATATTTCAGAATGGATAATTCAGAATGTATCACAGCAATAACTTTTTTTTAAGTATATTAATTCAAAGAATGTTGTTATTTTGATGTATTTTAGTTCAGAGAAGTAGTTCACAAAATGTTTATTTATGACATTCTGCCAAGAATAATAATTTTTTGATGTCATTCTGCCAGAATGACTATTTCCTAATATTATTCTGTTAGAATTCTATTTGTTTGATGTATTTTAGTTCAAAAAATGTTATTCTTTTAATGTATTTTAGTGTAAGAACGTTATCATTTTGATGTATTATAGTTCATATGATGTTTTTTCTATATGAAATTATGTAAAATGATTTTTTGAAGAAAAATATGATTCAGTCAATGACAAATTTTTTGAATAATAACATGATGATTCTGTTAGAATATCCGAAAATTTGAAGATAAAACTAATAATTTCGTTAATAATTTTATTATTAAATTGATTTGATCCTAAAAATCAGTTACTTTCCTTTTTTTCCTCAAAATAAAATGTCTATTTTACCCTTTTGTAACCGTTTTTTAAAAAACTATTTAATAACATAATGGATAATTACAATTATACCATTCTAATCTAGACCATTAATATTTTGAATCCTACGGTCCAGATTTGGTCTTACGATCACACAATAATTATGATATATATATATATATATATATATATATATATATATATATATATATATATATATATATATATATATATATATATATATATATATATATATATATATATATATATATATATATATATATATATATATATATATATATATATATATATATATATATAAAGTCAGGATCAAATGAGAACCATTTTTTTTCGTGAGAACTTAGGAACCTTTTGACTGAATTTTTTTTTCAAAAAAAAACTTAATACACCTAGTCGCTTATATTTAAGACTTTTTGTCAAAAAAAATTTGAAAAATAATATGCATATACAAAATGTGCACATATGCATTTTTTTTCGCAAATGTGTATATGTTCACGTTTCGTGCATATGTGCACATTTCGTGTATACATATTTTATTTTCAAATTTTTTTGACAAAATATCTTAAATATAAGCGAGTAGGTGTATTATGTCATTTTTTTTGAAAAAAACTTTTCAGTCAAAAGGTTCCTAGGTTCTCACGAAAAAAATGGTTCTCATTTGATCCTGACTCTATATATAGAGTCAGGATCAAATGAGAATCATTTTTTTCGTGAGAACCTAGGAACCTTTTGACTGATTTTTTTAAAAAAAAAAAAGACTTAATACACCTAGTCGCTTATATTTAAGACTTTTTGTCAAAAAAAAAAAAATTTGAAAAATAATATGCATATACGAAATGTGCACATATGTATTTTTTTCGCAAATGTGTATATGTTCACGTTTCGTGCATATGTGCACATTTCGTGTATACATACATTATTTTAAATTTTTTTTTGACAAAATATCTTAAATATAAGCGACTAGGTGTATTATGTCATTTTTTTTGAAAAAAAAACTTTTCAGTCAAAAGGTTCCTAGGTTCTCACGAAAAAAATGGTTCTCATTTGATCTTGACCCTATATATATATATATATATATATATATATATATATATATATATATATATATATATATATATATATATATATATATATATATATATATATATATATATATATATATATATATATATATATATATATATATATATATATATATATATATATATATATATATATATATAAGTAAATGATCAACATAAAACCTCATTTTAAACAGAGAACCAAAGAACCAATCTATTAACCCTTGTATCAAGCAATCAATAGCCATATATAAAAGACTAACATATCATTAATAGAAATCAATTAAAAAATGATTGGAGGGTAATTTAGGTATAGATAATATTTTTGTTCCTAAAAATCAATATATCTGATTTTAAATATCTAATTATATCTTCAATTAACCTAATCGTTTCACCGTTCTTCTTCATCACTACCATTAGAGCACCATCGGCTCTTCCTGTCATTAGAGATCTCCACTGTCGCGATCCATCAGAAGCCATCAAGCGTAATCGTCAATAGAGGACGACAAAGGAAGCAAGGCCGTTGTCGGCGATGTTGGTAGTTCGGCATTTGTCTGGTGGCGACGGTTATCAGTAGGTGGCCGGAGATGGTGGCTCTTGGTCGGATTCCTTGTTTGATTAACTCTCAAGTCTCGATTTCAATTTATCTTGACACGTTTGAATTCTAAACAATTTATCTTAAATGTTCATTATTGAACATTTATGAACATTTCTTTATTGTTTACTTAAATGTGTTTTATTGTTCAGTTAAATTTGTTTTGGTGTTAGATTCTATTATGTTTTAGTGTTACATTATATTACTTTTTTGTTGAATTAAATTTATTTTATCCTTTACATTGTTGTTATTAACATGTTTATCAAACAAGAATAATACATGTATATGTGATCTAGGAATTATGTCGTGAAAGTGACCATATCAGTGAACATATATGTATACGTGTAATAAAACCCAGTTGAATGCTATATAATCAAATCATGCTTAGCATAATAAAACCCGGTTGAATGCATGAGAATCGGGCTATATAGCAATACAAACACAACATTGACTTGCAAGAAAGAAACCTATTTTATTTAACGGAACCGGATTATATTACACAAATATGATCCTGTGAGAAAAATGGGCTTTAATAGAATTTTCACATGTCCTGCTCATAACAAACCCGGTTGCAAAACCGGGTTATATATGTAAAGCTTTTAACCGGGTTCTTTTAGCCATTTTGTAGTATTAGGGGTCTCTATCCTTCCATTTTATAAGTCTATTTTTCCAAAAAAATTGTATAGATTTTAACAAGCGGTGAGGATGGTCAGTATTGTCCATGCCATACTCTCACATTTTCATATTAATCCGCCAATGGCTGAACTTGGCGTAGATCCCTGTTTTTGTATACAAACATGAACAAATATCAATAAAATTTTAAGAATGTCCCCTCTCGAAATATCCAAGGGACCCCGGAGGTTCATGGAAATAAAAGTAGAAAATTTAAATTATTTGAAAATCTTCATTTCAAAAAATGAAAGCTAAATCTTATCAAAATTTACGACTCAAGTCTCAATCTAAGAAAAGAAACAAAAAAAATCAAAGGAATTTAAAAATGTAGAATCAAAACTGAATCCTCACTAGGTCTCATCTGTTTCTAATTTCTTATGCTTTGGCTTTGTTATATTTGGTTTATTAATGTTATTCTCCATTACAATTTAGGAGCTAATTGTTCATTTAAGGTTTGCTACTTTTGTTTTGTTCATTTTGAATGGTTGTTAGTTTCCGTAGAAAATTAAAAGATTTTTGAAATATAAACACTCTTCAAGTGAAAATATTCTTCAACCTAGCTTTACTCCAAGTGGAAATATTCTTCAACCTGGCTTTATAGAGTTGTAGAAAAAGAATTACTTGTTAATGTTATGCACGAAGATGCAAAGAGTCGTCCAAAAAAGTAAAAGCTAATCGTAAAATATGACTTGTTTCTTATTCTGAACGCTTTGAATAATTTTTTAATGTTAACCCACCAAATTCTGCCTATATATATTGAAATCTATTTCTTGTCTTCAGCAATTCATTCCAGTTTACCACAAAACACAAAGATTCATTAAGGAACTGTAAGTGGAACTTACTACTATTTATATTTTATAGGTAGTTTCGATACCATTAGATACTACTCCCATGCATGTTATCGTCTTCCGATTTTAGTTACTAATAGTGTGATAACGCAGGTGCATTCTCTAGTGGAAATGAACGCCGCAAGCACTCATGGCCGTCCACCACCGAACCTACCTCGTGGAGATCTACTTGGTAAACTGTTATCTATTATTATTGATAACGGTTTTAATGCACATAAGTACCATTATTTGCTTACTATTTCTTAGCGCCATTCGCATATTGCTATTCCGTAGCCCTGTTTTATCCTTTCATGACGGTCCGGTTTTATATGATCGACTATACTTACAATCACAAATTACTTTCTTCTTTTATTATACTATGGAAAAGTGTTTGGTAGAAGTTTTTCATGGAAATTCTACAAGAGGTACTTGAATATTTAAATTCATATTGATAGTAATTAAGAGCCTGCATCCACACCGAATAAGTACCTAAACATTTTCAGCTTATTGTTAATGTGTTGAAAACAGGATAACTTATTGTAAATACTTTATTAACCTCGCTTTTTGTATTTAATTTAAAGGAAATAGAGAGGACTACAACAGAATTTGCGTTCCTCTCTTTAAAGCATCAATCACGGGTGACTGGGAAGCTGCTCGAGACATTCACAGCCAACACCCAGTTCCAGATCTTTTAGGGTTTGGTATCACTGAGAATTATGATACTGCACTTCACATTGCTGCATCCGCAGAAAGCACCAAGTCCGTGGTGAATTTTGTGAAGAAGCTAGTGCGTAACTTGTCAAAGGAACAATTAGCACTACAGAACAAAAGTTACAACACAGCATTGTGTTTAGCAGCAGTGGCCGGAAATGTGCAAATTGTTCAGCTTATGGTGCAAAAGAACCCGGCCCTGCTGGATATCCCTGGTAGCCAAGGAATGATGCCACTCTCTATGGCAACATTACATGGAAAATCTTCAATGGTTGGTTATCTCTACAAGTGCTCTAATAAGATGACTGGTGATTTTTGGACAGATCAGAGTCGCAGTTCGGTTCTTGAAGCTTGTGTAGAAAATGACCTCTTCGGTAAGTAGTTGTTTCATGTTCTTTTATGGTGTATAAATTAAAGAAAGAAAGAAGTGACAACAAAGAAAACTACCATACACTACGATAATCCAGCACCAAAAAGAACAACCTGAAACTTACTTCCATAGAATTTATATATTACAGCAAAGGGACACAAAAAATGGGCAGTTACTACACATTTGTACTATATTTTACAGTTTTTGTAGTTGACTAACTACTCCCGCACAGTTATAACAACTATCAAAAAAATGGTAGGCAAACTTTATTTTTCCTTTGATTTACAATCTTAGATTAAATTTCCTATAGTTGCACCCTGCATGTTGTTATGCATTATAAATTAGGGGTTCGAAAATTGACTTTGTGATCAAGAATCTAGATTTCTCACTGATCGCGTATGGCGATTGTTCGTATTGATATTACTCCT
This sequence comes from Cichorium intybus, assembly GCA_023525715.1. NCBI lineage: Eukaryota > Viridiplantae > Streptophyta > Magnoliopsida > Asterales > Asteraceae > Cichorium > Cichorium intybus. The sequence continues at coordinate 118,968,826 of CM042012.1, forward strand.
GTATCTCTTGCTTAACAAGAAATTCATTATGGAATAATCCGTGAAGAACACTCACAGTTCTAGACGCAAAAAGTACTGTGTCATTCTGAAGAGTGTATGGTTTGTTAGTTCCCAAATAAGCAAAATATGAGTATATGTACTCATCTATCCGAAAAGTGGATAAGATCAACGTGCGCAATTGCAGTTATAACGACGGTTTCAGAAAAAACTGTCAGACAACTCCAACTTCCTGCCAAAGCTTCCCAGACAGATAGCTTGGCTCCAAGTTTCCTATGCAATTTGGGCTTCCTAGATAGCTTGGGCTATCAGGAATCTTGGCTGCCAACAGCTTAATTTGGAGGAGGGTGGGGTGGGGCAGCACTACATAAGGTCGTAGGGGCCATGGACTCCCAACCATTTTTGCTTCTTATTACTAATCTTATCCTAATAAATAAGGAACTTAAAGTTACATGTCATCTCCTCGTTGAATTTGCCACACGTCATTTTCTCATAATTTTAAATTTCTAAAAAAAAAACTAATTGGTTTGAAACGTTTCTAACTCTTTAATGATCATCAGTTTAATTATCATTTAATTTCAAAATTAATTGTTATCATTCAATTTCAAAATTAATTGTTTTTTAATATCATATAATTTTTTAATTTGTAGAATGATTTGAGAGACAATAGAGAGACAATTGACGTCATAATATTTTGAAGAACGATTCCAATCATAATAGTGAATTTGATTTTAATACCGGTGACATTCTCATAATCAATTATATTTATTAAAATACAAAGTCGTAATAGTAAAAATCAAAAGCAAGATGTCACGATACACAAACAAATTTCTTATGTAAAATTATTAATGTTTAGATATTCTTAATTAATAATTTTTTGTATCATCTCATGTAATACACGGGTCTCACAACTAGTTACTAATATATATCAATTTATTAGGAAACTTTATTATATCCCAGCTTCTATAAAATTAGGATCTTTGTTTTTAATTCATTCACAACAATGTTGGCTTACCACCTTCATATTCTCACCTCTCAGGGTGTAAATAAGCCGAGCTGAGCCCGAACATACCCATGCTCGGCTTGAGCTCGTTTAAGTTCATGGGGGCTCAAGCTTCGGCTCGTGGAAAAGTTAACATACTCGAGCTCGGCTCGGCTCGACTCGTTTGTTAGGCGAGCCCAAACTAGCCTAAGCTCGGCTCGAGCTCATTTATGGTTTTTGAGCTCATTTAACCATTTATCATACTACGATACATTTCATTCAACTAAAAAATCCAGTGCGCTTCTTTGAAAGTGAAATTAAAGGAAGTATTTGTCAAATTGAATCACGTCTTGGAAATTGGAGGTTTAATACGATTGGCTTTTCTTACTAAACATATAAATGAATAAATGATAAATTGGTAATTAGTATTTATCATTTAATATATAAAATAGAAATATAAATTTTAATATATATATATATATATATATATATATATATATATATATATATATATATATATATATATATATATATATATATATATATATATATATATATATATATATATATATATATATATATATATATATATATATATATATATATATAGGCACACATAGGCTCGCAAGCTTAATCGAGCTCACAAACGTAAGCCCGAGCTTGTTTAATAAACGAGTCTTCATCGTGAGCTCGATCTCAGCTCGTGCTCATTTAATTCGAGCTCGAGTCGAGATTTTAACGAGTCGATCCCGAGTCACTTCCTTTTCTAAGACCATACACTCAATTTTTGTTTATCTCAGCATCAAATATGGAATCTAATCTCCTCCTCCCCTTGTATCCAAGGATGTAATCGAGCAGAGTCTAGTCGAGTACTCCAAAGCTCGAAACTCGAGACAACTAAAAAACTCAATCTTGAAACTCAACACGTGCTTTATTTACAAGCTCAGGCTCGAGCTTGATGAAGTAATAGACATTTTCAAGATCGGCTCGACTATGCTCGATTAGTTATTAAAAAAATTACATCAAATTTTAAATAAAAATAAGATTATGCTCACGGGATAGACTCGACTGTGCTTGATTATGTAAAATAAAAATGAAATTATAGGTAACAGTGTAAATCTAACTACACTAAATTAATCTAGAGAATTTCATGAGCCAAGTATTCCAACACTTGAGCTTGACTTAATAATATAATTGTGTAGCTTATGCTCTAGCTCGACTCAACTTGAACCGAGTCGATTTTGAGTATATTTCAAGTCGGTCTCGAGTATCTCACTTAACTGGATTACACACTACTTGTATCTTTATCTTCTATTATATACAAGCCTTTAGAATTTCATATAAGAATTTGCCATATCATTTTTTTGTTTGATGTGTCATGTTCAAACTGAAGTTGACACATAGTTTTGTTTTGAAATTTTTGTCTCGCCCCTAGAATAGTCCTCGTGATCCACCCTTGGCTGTGGCTCCCAGGAAGCTTGGCTGTTAGGCAATGTGAGTTGTTCCTGAGCAGACCTAAACTTGGTAATTTCTTTTACGTGGCTTCATTCTGAGCATGTTTACTCACTACATTATAGGTCTAAATACTATAGAGGTTTTAGGGCTCTATCCAAAACCTTGTTGGGTCATCTCCCTTGCCCATAGCTATTGATCGATCGACGGGAGCACATGTGCTCTACCCTTTAGACCATGCAAGAGACATAGTGCCTTGACCCACGATAAAACCTTTATCTGTTTTAGGGATCAAACTAGCCTCGTATACATGCATGCACTCCGCACCACCTAATTTCCATTAGATCTTAGTTTGAATTCCTATTTGGCACTTATGTGTAATTCAACTTACATAAAATGGTAAGTGAAACTAAAATCACTAACAATATAGACATCTCAACATGAAGTTAGTTAGCGAGAGTGAATTTTTTTAAAAATCTTAATAAGAGATTGTATCCCTTGTTTGGTACTTTTTTAGAAATATTAATGACCCATAACATCACAAACATAGACTGGTACCTGCTTGTACCAGACTTGCCTTCTAAGTTACTAAGATAGATTGAGGTTCACATCCATAATGCTTCTGCCATACCAATGGTAAAGAGGAGGAACATCAAAGTCTAAGATTCGATACACGAGAGCCTTCAATATCTCTACCTCTACAACCTAGCTTACTTGCATAACCTTCACTATCCTCTACCTTAATGTCCACCGTAAAAGTAGAGAGGCAATTTTATGGATAATAGTTAATGTACAACCTTTTCATACATGTTAGGGTTACAATTAGTAAGATGTATTTATAGAGGATGATTATCCTAAAACTTCTTAAACAAGGGCTCATGGCCCATGACATCACCAACATACAATAGGGGCTTCATTATGTTCTGCCTCTACAACCTTGCTAACATTCTTAACCTTAGATTCGCTCCATACCCAAGCTACACTTCAATCTTCGCTCCTAGCCTTAACATGGATGCTTAAGTGCTTAGCATTCTTTGTGGAAAAGAATAATAAACATTACTCTAAGCTAAGTTTAACATCAGAAACTAAGAGGAAAAGCCAAGCAAAAAATTGCCTAGAAGTGGGCTTGAGCCTTGGAACCCAAAGCTCAAACCATAAAGCACAAAACTCAAACGAAAATCAAAAACGGGATGGCGCATTGCCTAATGGCCTTCACTTGCACGAGCCGCGTGAGACAACAAGAAGTCCGGAAAGTTTTGCGCATTTTCTCGGGTTGCGGATCTCATGCCCATTTATCACGCAGGCCGCGTAAAACATGCTGAATGGCTAATTTTTCACCCATTTTGACCTCCAATGACCCAAGTTAAGTTCTGACACTTTCCATTACATCATAACATTGAAAATACATGTGCAAGGGCTGATTTGCACTATTCCATACTCATATTTTGGGTGTTCATAGCTTAACTCTAAAAGAACTTGTACCAATAAGCTCTTAACACTAAGTCATGATGTTAAATTGAGTTCAAGGTAGTCACCACACCATTATTTGGATCTTTCACTCATCTAATTCTTAATGATCATCATACTTGAATCATCTCAAAGTTATGACAATACACTATTCCATAGTTATCACTCATGGAATCCCCAATTCCATTCCTTCCCTTTGGTGATTTACAATAGAGAATTCTTTCTTTCAATGCTTGGAATCATTAGGAAATACTTCATACTCATCATACAACACACTGGAGGACATAATTGACTCATATATCTAAGATCCATACATAGACTAGACTTTTCCCCAAAAACTAAGGTTCATATGAATCAATAACTCCAACAGCGGGCTTCCAAGCATTCAATAGAAATCACATGAAAGAATAGTTGCTAGAACTCATTAAACAACCAATTGGGATCATAGATTTTCTCTACCCCAACCTTAAACCTGAATTTCACATACTCTTCACCCAAAAGTTGGTTTTCAACAAAGAACACTAGATTCCTTACCTCAAATCTTTAAGGACTTGATGCAAACTACTTAGAGCTTGGTATAATTGAACTACTCCACTTATTTATCCCTTGAAAATCTCCCCAAATCCTTCCCCTCTTCTAAGTTCGTGATATGGGAAAAGTGTGGGGGGTTTTCCCTACTAAAACCCCAAGTTTTCTCTATTTTGCAAATAAGTCCCACCAACACACCCAACACACCCAATTTTATTTAGGTTATAAAATTTTATTTTATTGATTATTATTAATTATTATTATAATAATTATTTCTATTATTATTAAAATTTCTACCCCAATTTAAGGATGTTACAACCACCACCTTAGAGCTTGTTTCAAGCCATACATGATTTTCTTCTGTTTACACACTAGGTTTTCCTTCCCAGCAAGTTGACCATCTAGTTGTTTCATGTAGATATCTTCACAATTATAGAGAATATTTCATTATAGCCAACCGTCACGTTCTATTGGAAACCCTTCACGACTAATTTAGCCTTGTATCTCTTGATTTTGGCAATGACATCATTGACCCTGAATACCCACTTATTTTGATATGCCTTATTCTTCTACTACAACTTAAGGAAGGACGATGTCTTGTTCTTGTTAAATAGTCTTAACTCATCCTCCATAACCTTTTTCCACTGTATGGAATCTTTCATTCCTAAGGATTCAAGATAGGTTTCTGGCTCTCCATTATTAGTCAAGAATAAGTAAGTTGATGGAGATTATTTCACTAGAGGTCTCCTTTCTTGAGTTGATCTTCAAAGGGTAGTCGAGGTTGTGGTCTTAGTGTTATTTCTACCACTGTCTTCAGCATAATTTCCTTCATCCGAGGCCTCACTTCAATCCAGTCTCTCATGACATGTATGTGCTCCCGTTATTCCTAGAACCTTGGCTTGTCTTAACGATTTTGGAATAGATTCACAATGCAATCTTCGGATCCTATCAAAAGTCATATAACCTTTATCTTCGGTCTTTATACTTCGGTTAAGTATCGATACAAGATCATCTTTTTATAATGCATTATTGTTGAATGTCACATCCCAACTTTGAATAACCTTTTGTTGTGCTTGTCAGAGAACCGGTACTCCATGTCATCCAAACCGTAGCCACTAAAGATGCACTTCTTCACATCGCCTCTAGCTAGTCCCTTTTAGTGTATTCAATTTTTATGTAGGAAACATAATCGAAAACTTTTAGATGAGTAAGGGATGTCTCTTAACATCGCCATCCCTCTTTTGGAATTTTGAACACTACATGGGTTGATTATCCTTTATCGATTAGGTAGGCTGTGGTGTTAAGAACATCTGCCAAAAACATGTTCGAAGAACTTGCATGTAATCTCATGCTCTTCGCCTTTCATATAATGTCTTGTTCATTCTCTCTGCCACACCATTCTACTAAGGTGTCTCTAGAATCTTCTTCATCATTCTAATTCCATTCTAAGCACAATAATCAACAAGCTCTTTATTGTTGTAGTCTTCCTCATTGTCTGACTTTAGGCATTTGAATTTCAGATTTCTTTTATTATCCACAACAGCTTTCTACCTCTTGAAGGTGGTGAAAACTTTAGAGTTGTTCTTTAGAAAATAAACATGCACCTTTCTCGTTAGTCATCTATGAAAGTAACATAGTACTAAGACCCTATTGTTGAAAAGATCGAAGTTGATCCATAGACATCTATAAACAAGCTCTAGCAACACGGTCTTCAGAACTTTCCTCATCTCGGTTAAGGTGGCCTTACTTTGTTTTCCTATAACACATGGCACACATAATTCTACTGTCACACTTCTCGACTTTGATATTCTTCAATTAGAGGCCAACATCTTCATTGCCTTCTAAATCATATGGTCGAGCCTTCAGTTCCAAAATGTAGAAGTCTGTGCATCTCCAATGACTTAGTAGATCCCATCTGAATGAGCTTCAACCATATACAAGGTTCCTCATTTCTATCCTGGGGCCACTACAAGGTTCACTTTCGTTAGTTAACTGCCCTATTGATATTTTCAATGTCCACTTTGATTCCAAGGTGGTTTTGACTTTTGAGGAAAACATCGTCAATTAATACGACATCTAGGCTCTCGTTGTCTGCAAGCCTCAGTTTGTCATTATAATGCTTGAAGTTCTATATTACTTTTTGACAGTTGCTTGCATGATAATCTATGATCCATGATTCATCACAATTTACCACATATTTACTTTCTTCATTGCCTTCTCTGTCAAAGATTTAGGACACTGATTCTTTAAGTGTCTGCTTACTTTGGAATTCCAGCTGGTGACATCTTTCTTTCTCATTGGATATCCTTTTCTCCTTAACCTCGATCTTCTTCTACCACAACCTCTTAGGATGGGCCAACCACCACCGTCATCAATACTAAACAACAACTATCCAACATTCCTCCATTGAATATCCTCACTTATGATCAAATCTCAAATACCTTTGAACATAAGCTTAGTAGTTGGTATTTATCATTTAATATATAAAATAGAAATATAAATTTTAATATATATATATATATATATATATATATATATATATATATATATATATATATATATATATACATATATATATATATATATATATATATATATATAAAATAGAAATATAAATTTTAATACATATATATATATATATATATATATATATATATATATATATATATATATATATATATATATATATATATATATATATATATATATATGCTCACATAGGCTCGCGAGCCTAATCGAGCTCACAAACGTAAGCCCGGGCTTGTTTAATAAACGAGCCTTCATCGTTAGCTCGATCTCATCTCGAGCTTAATTAATTCGAGCTCAAGTCGAGCTTTTAACGAGTCGATCCCAAGTCACCTCCTTTTCTAAGACCATACACTCAATTTTTGTTTATCTCAGCATCAAATATGGAATCTAATCTCCTCCTCCCCTTGTATCCAAGGATGTAATTGAGCACAGTCTAAGTCAAGTACTCCAAAGCTCGAAACTCGAGACAACTAAAAAACTCGAGCTTGAAACTCAGCACGTGCTTTATTTACAAGCTCAGGCTCGAGCTCGATACAATAATAGACATTTTCAAGATCGGCTCGACTATGCTCGATTAGTTATTAAAAAATTAAAATTACATTAAATTTTAAATAAAAATAAGACTAGGCAGTCGTTGATGGGGTCAAAGATACAATATAAAACCTTACTATCCAATAGTTAAGGTAAGTAAGGGTCGAACCATGGAGTTCGTGGTTGACACTATTGTGTCGATAACAAAATCGTAATATAGTGTCACTTTATAGCAGACATATTAGTAAACTTGAAACTCAAATCAAACTCAAAACCCATAAACAAAGCATATCTACGCATGAATTATAGATCGAAAGACCGAATAACAAAAAAAATACTTCTTTTATAAAATAAACCAAAAACCGACAATCGTTTGCCAAACATAAACCAAAACAGGAGCCAAATGATTACTCCTAGATCTGAAACTTAATCTTTGCGGTTAGAGAAATTCCTTGATGCGGAATACTCGTAGCACAAGAGTTGATACAAAAACCGAAATATTGCAAATTAAGCTAAAACTAGCCAACTATGAAGTGTAATGCTGAAATACTACGAAATTGAGTCAAAGATGTCAGAGTTCTACACAATGGATCTATCTTCGCTCCTTAAAATTCGACATATATATAAGCCTTTTTTATAGTTGCAATATCTGGTAGTTCGCGTCGCTGGCAATGGCTTTTTGCGTCGCGTGTCTACATTATCCTCGATTCTTCACGTTTTGAATTCAAGTCAAACTTCGGATCATGTTCTTATCCAACTCCTGGCGCCGCGAATACTACTGCTCCACGTCGTGAGCTTCTTCTGATCTTTATCCTTCATTTTCCATCTTTATCTCTGCCAATTTTACACTTTAAAACGTGAATTAGAATGTTTTTCCTGTACAAGCACTACTTACACTAAAAGTGAACATTATTAGTCCTTTTACAACGATAAAATAACTAAAACATGGTCCAATAACGCGTAAAATATGCAATATAAAAGCGTGTTATCACTACGCTCTATACAGAAGTCGCACTTTAATTTTTACTAACTGCCTCACCACCGAAACTCAAGAGCTTAGAATTCTATATTGAAGCTTTGTTTCCTTGGAGTAACCGAAGACTTTTGTCTTTGAGTCTTAGGATGATACCGAGGCTTTGCCTCTCTCTCAATCGAGACATCACTATTCACCCTAAGCTTCTCCTTCGCCCTTAGATGAGACTGCATCCATCACCATAAATCGTATGTGGTTTTGTTTACAATTTGTTGGATGTTTAAGACCTTACCTCCTTAAGTGATTATTAACCTAACCTCCTTAAGTGATTATTAAATGTTTTGCAGATAGTGCCTTAGAAATTATAGCTGACCATCATGAACTCGCTGTTAATGGGATGGTACTTGGACTTTTGGCTTCAAAGAGATTTCCATTTAAACCAGTAAAACCATCTATCTTCTGGAGAGTCATACATCAAAGTGAGTATCTCTTAATGCTTTTTACAAACTAATTTTTGGCCAGCTTCATCTATCCGTTTGTACTAAAGAGAACTTGGTGTCCTCTACTTGATTTCTAATTAAATTGGCTGTTTCTTCAGTCTTTGCAGTCATTGGTGTAAAGGTTGTGCCTTCACAAAAATTGAATGGTCATGTCGGAGAAAAACTACTTGAAAAAATTTGGAAAGAAATGTTAGGTGAAGATTTTTTGGTTGGTATTGTTAGGTGAAGATTGTTTGGTTGGTGAAGGAAGGAATTCAAATATGGTGGTTGAAGAAATGAATTCTTTATTCATTGAGTTGGTGAAAACAAGCTATAAATAGCCTTCATGTTCACCATATTTTCTGCACCACAACTCAATACCTATAAGAATTGAGTGTATCTCTTGTAATCTCATTGTTAAATAAAATCTAGTTGTAGCCCGTGGACGTAGGATTTGCACCGAATCCGAACCACGTAAAAATCCTTGTGTTCTTCTTGCTTTATTTTCGTGAGTTTGTGTGTGTGTGTGATAGTGTGTTTCTGCTGCGTGTACCCTGTCCGATTCCTAACAACTGGTATCAGAGCTTTGGGTTTCGGAGGAGGTCTCGGTTTTAAAAATTAGAGTATGCTCTGTGGTTGCAGTTTTGTCTGATCTTCCACATCAGAAACTAATTTCTATTAATCGTATTAAAGGTATCTCGGTACTTTGAAGGGTACTGTTCTGTCACACAAAAGTACTATAAAATATTTGTCTCTTGTTTGTCGTAATGGCTGAAGACAAGGTTGTAATCGAGAAGTTCAACGGTTCTGACTTTAGCTGGTGGAAAATGCAATTAGAAGCATTGCTATGTCAGAAAGATTTGGACGTGGTACTTGGAGACAAACCGGAGAAAATGGAAAAAGCTGCTGAAGATGCGTGGAACTTAAAGGACAAGAAAGCTAAGGCGGTTATTACATTGTCGTTGGATAGAAGCGTCGCTTTCAACATCATGAAGGAAACCACGGCGCGTGGTATGATGGATGCTCTGACGAACATGTATGAGAAACCGTCGGCGGCTAACAAGGTGTTCTTGATGAGGGAGCTGTTCACTACAAGGATGAATGAGGAAGGTTCAGTTACGGTTCACATTAACAATCTAAATTCAATTCTGTCCAGATTGTCATCTGTGGGAATTAAATTTGATAACGAGACTCAAGCTTCACTGCTACTAGCTTCACTACCTGATAGCTGGTCTGGAACAGTAACCGCTGTTACAAGTTCAGTAGGGACCAGTGGTATGACTTTTGAAGGAGTTAGAGATTTGGTTCTTGGCGAGGATGTCAGACGCAAGAATCAAGGTGGATCTTCTTCTTCTTCTGAGTTATTAAATATCGGAAGAGGTAGAGGGAATAGCAGGAATAGTGGGAGCAGTGGGAGTCGGGGAAGAAGTTCGTCTAGAACTTGGAAAAATGTGAAGTGCTGGAACTGCCAAGAGGTAGGACATGTTAAGAGTCAATGTCCAAAGAAAGAATTGAACATTGCTGGTGCTGAGAGTGTGTCTGAGGATGATGCACTGATACTAAGTATGGAAAGTTCTGTAGACTCTTGGGTCATGGATTCAGGGGCTTCGTTTCACGCCATGGACAACGGAGAAACGATGGTGAATCTAAAAGAAGGAGATTTTGGGAAGGTACGGTTAGCAAATGACGAGATGCTTCAAGTAACGGGCATGGGAGATATTGATCTGGTTACTTCATTGGGAACTACATGGAACCTGAAGAATGTCAGGGTGATTCCGGAGCTGAAGAAGAAATTGATTTCTGTTGGTCAGCTGGATAAACAAGGACTGGAAGTAAGGTTTAGTGGTGGTAAATGGAGGGTGGTCAATGGTAATTCGGTGATTGCTCAAGGTATGAAGCGTGGGTCATTGTATATGGTTGAGGTACCTGCTGAGGGAAGTATGACCGTCCCCGTTAAGCATGGCAAAATCTGGTTCGCTAAATCTAGTGCTAAGAGAGTTCATTTTGCAAACATGAATTCTGGAGCCAAGGGGATGTTAGCTGAACGAGTCGGAAAGTCTAAACCATTCAGGGGATTTTGTGACAGTGGGAGCACGGGGTGTGTTCCGGGTACAGTTACAAAGAGCCGTTGGGTTTTGAAGACTAAGACTGAAAAATTCTCTCCTATTGGAAGTTTGCAAAGTTTGGAGAGTGTTAGTGGTCCTCGGTGTATCTCTGGATCCGGTGGAGTGTCCAAGCCGGTTGAGACAGGGGATGAGTCGGTGGCGGTATTGACCACGACTGAGTCGGTAGCGGGATTGGCTACGACTGAGTTGGAGCTTGTGGGAGCTTCAACTGGCCCTTCTAGTACTTGATAATGAGGGGTGGCTGCAACTAGGAAATTGACTAAGTTTAGCTTGTTCTTGGGAACTGGAAGCTTGGAAGACTTGTTATGTTTGGATATTAATGAAAGATGTTCAAAATCTTCAAGTGGGAGATTGTTAGGTGAAGATTTTTTGGTTGGTATTGTTAGGTGAAGATTGTTTGGTTGGTGAAGGAAGGAATTCAAATATGGTGGTTGAAGAAATGAATTCTTTATTCATTGAGTTGGTGAAAACAAGCTATAAATAGCCTTCATGTTCACCATATTTTCTGCACCACAACTCAATACCTATAAGAATTGAGTGTATCTCTTGTAATCTCATTGTTAAATAAAATCTAGTTGTAGCCCGTGGACGTAGGATTTGCACCGAATCCGAACCACGTAAAAATCCTTGTGTTCTTCTTGCTTTATTTTCGTGAGTTTGTGTGTGTGTGATAGTGTGTTTCCGCTGCGTGTACCCTGTCCGATTCCTAACAAGAAATTCTAAAATTGCCCAAGGATACAATTGATGACATTCTCATAGGGCCAACAGATGTAACAATTAAGGATAATGGAAACCAAAATCCAAAGCACTCTTGGCAAAGTTTGTTTCTTGCTGCAGAAGTGGGAAACATTAACTTTCTAGTCATGCTCATTAGCGACTATCCAGAATTAATATGGAAGACAAATGGCAAAAACCAAACTATATTTCATATTGCTGTGGCACATCGTCAAGAGCATATCTACAATCTTCTGTATGAGCTCGGCTCATTGAAGGCTATGATAACATCTCTTGTAGACAACGATGGAAATACTATCTTGCATTTAGCTTGCAAGAGTCCTAAGACTGAACCATATCTAAATGTTTCAGGAGTTCTACAAACGCTACGTGAATTGCTATGGGTTATGGTACTTATTTTTGTCAAATATTGTTGGACGTTAGCTTTTTGTATATACGATCTCTCTTTCCATGTGACGTTCTTACCTTTCTCAATTCTTTAGTGTCATGCATGTAGATACTAGTTCTGTTTTAAAGCTAGAATATTAATATTGAAATAGCGAGATGCTAGGGAAAGGTTACAATATATATAGCAAACATAGGGTTCACGGTTCACTAACAAGATTATTGATCAACTCACCTTGATGTAAAAAATAATCTGGTGCATGTGATTCGATAAGACCCACATACAAGTGGTAAGGACTAAGAGTAGGATAAATTTGTGTTCAAAAAAAATTTTGATACTAGTTTTAATAGTAATTAGTCGTTATAAATCCTGTTTGGGATGCCACTAGTATGACATTAATTGTGAGTTACTGTTTCAGTTCATCTATCACTCAGTTTCGGTTTGTTATTCATTATATTTTAGGTTGCATCCTAGAATAACTAAAATAGTTTTAGGATAGACAGTTCTAAAGGCTCAAGTAGCCAAACTCCCTAACACGTTATTCATGCTAATTTCTTGTTTGACACTTAGCTTGACCTAGTTTCTTAATGTGAAATGTAGATAATATATATATGATGTCGACCAAATCTTATGTTTCACTTAAGGCATTGGAAATTATTATAAATTAATTTCGCTATTACATTGTGTAATACAGATCCAGTGAAATAATCATTCCCCTTTTTTGTGTAGGAAATTGAATCCATTCTCCCTCAATCTTACCTTCAAAGAAAGAACAACGCTGGTCTAAAACCACTTGATTTGTTCATGAAGGAGCATGAAAATTGCTTCTCTATCAATGAGAAGTTGGTTAAAGATACTGCAAACCAGTGCATTGTAGCCGCCACACTCATAATTACCATCTCATTTGCAGCTGCTTATACCGTTCCTGGCGGATACGATCAAAACCATGGTTTTCCTATTTTTATTCATAACCGATCTTTCATAGTCTTCGCGATATCAGATGCCATATCTTTGACTTTTTCTTGCGTCTCGATCCTCATATTCTTGTCTATTTTCGTATCTCGTTGCTCTGGGCGCGATGATTTCTTATCATTATATTCAAAACTATTGAGTGGTTTAGCATTACTCTTCTTGTCAATCTCAGCCATGTTAGTTGGTTTTAGTGTCAGTTTCTTCATTCTTTATCAGCACAAGTTGATTTGGGTACCAATTATTATCGCCTTGTTGATTTCCATACCACTCATATTATATATAAGATCCCCATTTGATCTTCTACTGGAAGCTTATCGCTCGAGTTCTACTAAGCATATCTTCAAGAAAAATCAGCGTTTGTTGTTCTATAAAAACCCAAGGTACTAATCACTTGTTTTGACTGGAGTTGTAATCTTTGTTTCGCTTGATACTCGATGCGGTATTTCTGTTTCTTTTCTAGGTTTTCTCTATTGTAATGTTTCATTGATGTGCTTGTTATTTATTTCTGCCATGCATGTGGTAGAAGTTTTTGTGTGGACGATTATGGGTTTTCTAAAATCCAAATGTATTTATTTTCTCATTGTTGATAATGCATTCAAATAAAGCACCAATTATAAGATTGGGACCTTGGCATGTTTAGTCATTTCGGTTAGGTTCTGTTAATGGACATGGCATCGTTACGTCCCCGGTCCGATGTGATTGGTTTGGTGTTATTTGTATCCGACTTCAACGAGATACGCTCATATAACAATTCATACATCATCATCAACTATATTTGACACACCAAATTGGAGTGTATTGAATTATAGATTGACTTGCCATGTTATTCATCCCAAGATCGATTTTAGATAATTAAAACAATACTTTCTCACTTTACACTACAAGAAAAAGTCTGAATAGCTACGAAACGTTACTATGGAATCAAAATCCGTAGCTATTTGGCTACGGAATATGCTACGAAATAGCTGGGTATAGCAATTTTGCTACAAAAATTGCTATGAAATTGTATTCCGTAGTTAAATTGTGAATAGCTATAAAAACAAAGTTTGTAGCTAGTTTGATATGGAATTTGCTACACAATCACAATGCGTAGCTATTTTGCAATGAAATTTACTACAAACCAATATTTGTAGCAATTCTGCTACAAAAGCTGCTTTGGAATCAATCTTCCTAGCTATTTTGCTACAGAATTTGCTAAGGATCAACACCCGTAGTTACTTTGCTACAAAATTTGCTATAGAACTGAAATCCGTATGTAATTTGCTACAGAATATGCTACAATATCAAAATCTATAGTTATTTTTGCTACAAACAGTTGCTACAACATATAAAATCCGTGGCTAGTTTGCTACAACTCGTTAAACGATCCTAAAACACCGACTAGTTGGTTTAAATGTATATTTATGTTTACTAAAATGTTAATACTCATATCATAAGAATTGTTTGCTTTTTAGTCAACTCAATAATTTTATTAAATAGAATAATATTATTATTTAATAGAATTTTATTAAATAGTATAGGATTATTAAACTTAACCTATACATAAAAACGTGTTGTATTTAATTAGAAAAGAAATAGGGAAAGGTGTTGTATTTAATTAGAAAAGAATTGGGGAAAAGTTCGTTTACGTTCGTTGCCTCTCGTCTCTACCACAGATCCGATATCACATCCCACCCCCTGAACACTGCATTCCGGCTACCCTCCTCTCTGGCGATCGCTGTTCACCGTCTGTCTCCGGCGATTGCTGTGCCTTCGGTCTCCGGCGGCTTCATATTCATCCTTTGCAGATCAATCGGTAAGCTTCTCCAAGCATCTCGAATCTTTTTCTACATCTCTATCGCTGTTTGTCTCCTGTAACTTAAATTTTACATCTGCATTGATGGTTTATTGGCAAAGAAAGTTTTGCTTGAATGGTTGATGAACACTTGTCGTCCCTAGGAATTAGATACTGTCTTGTCTTGCTTATTTAATTTTTGGCACCACTCTGTACTTCCATTTAGTAGCAAGTGAGTGGCGTTTCTTTTACAATACTGGTGGCTACCACTTGAGCAATTAAGGGTAAATGTTCCTGGTGCAAAAGTATCATACTATGCGACCCAACTGTTCGATAATATGTCTCACTGAAGTTGGATTTTTTGGAATACTGTTGAGCCAGCAACACATATATATTTTTGGTATTTCTTATTTGCCAAACGTGATTTGTAACCTGAGTTGATGTAAGTGATTGGGACTAAACAAAAACTTTATTATTTTATAAAATTACAGTGGGATCGATTTTCAAAACTAAAATACCAATGAAATCCTTAATTCACGACATTCCATTACTATGTTGGTTTTCTTGAGAAAGTTCAATGTTTTTTTAATCACATACGCAGATATTAGAAATGGACAATACAAATAGGGACTGGATGTATGAAAGACTAGATGAGGACGGATACGTTTCTCCTATTTTCACTGAAGGTTTGAAGACTTTCATCGAATTTTCTTGTAGTAAACGCAGTTTCATGGATGGAAATAACATTAAATGCCCTTGTGTAAAATGTCGTAACCGAGCATATCAAGAAGTTGAAGTTGCAAAGTATCACTTGGCTAGATATGGTTTTATTTCGGGCTACCGTTTATGGGATAAACATGGAGAAATATCAATAGGCAGTACTTCATTAGGGATGGATGATCCAAATACCGGTTTGAATGAACAACATGAACCCTCTTTGAGGGAAATGGTTATGGATGCTGCGGGTCCTGATTTTATAACAAGAACTCATGTTGAGGACCCAAATCCAGAAGATAAAAAATTCTTTGACATGCTAGACGCTGCTGACAGATATTTGTGGGACGGTTGTAAAAAAGTAACACAACTGTCTCTTGTGGCTCGACTGTTAAATATCAAATCAGAATATCGCATCCCGGAGCAATGTTTTGACGCAATTTGTCAACTAATGAAGGATGGGTTACCAATGGACAATACCATGCTTGGTAGTTTATATGAGACAAAAAAGTTGATACAAGCACTTGGTCTTCCAGTGGAATTGATTGACTGTTGTCGGTTTGGATGCATGCTATATTGGAGGGAAGACAAAGATCTTGATAGATGTAAATTTTGTGATGCACCGAGGTATAAGATTTCAAAAAACACATCTAAGTGTTCGCTTGTACCTTGGTCTAGAATGCATTATTTTCCGCTGACTCCGAGGTTGAAGAGATTGTACGCTTCTCAAGCAACAGCTGCTTCCATGCGATGGCACGCAGAGGATCATGGCCATGATGTTGGAGTTATGTGTCATCCGTCTGATTCTGAAGCTTGGAAGCACTTTGATGCCATTCACCCTTTATTTGCATCTGAAATACGTAATGTTAGGTTGGCCCTATGCACAGATGGGTTCCAACCCCATGGGACCTCGGGGGAGCAATATTCCTCTTGGCATATTATCATTACACCTTATAAATTGCCACCGTCTATGTATATGAAAGAGCCTTACATGTTTCTAACTGCAATAGTACCTGGACCTAAAAACCCTAAACACAAAGTAGATATTTTCCTACAACCTGTTATTGCAGAACTTAAACAATTATGGGAAGAAGGCATCTTAACTTTTGATGTATCTTTGAAACAAAATTTCCAAATGAGAGCCGCTTTAATGTGGACAATTAGCGACTTCCCGGCATATGCAATGTTATCGGGTTGGTCAACCGCAGGAAAGTTAGCATGCCCACATTGTGGGAAATATTCACAATCATTTCGTCTTAAAAATGGTCAAAAGATGTCATGGTTTGATTGTCATAGAAGATTCCTCAAATCTGATCACCCGTTCAGAATGAATAAGAGTAAATTCACCAAGAACCGTATAGAGAATAGGGGTCCTCCTCCAATTATGAATGGTGCGGAAATTTTAAGGGAAATTGAAGATTTTGGCTTGTTAAAAGTGACAGAAGTTAATGCTGAAGTAGTAAATACATCATGTGGCAAGAAGGTTGGATGTGGTTGGAAGAAAAAAAGCATATTCTAGGATTTGCCATATTGGAAAACAAATCTTATTAGACATAATCTTGATGTTATGCACATTGAGAAAAATGTTTTTGAGAATTTGTTTTACACTGTAATGGACGTTAAGAAGAAGACAAAGGACAATGCAAATGCAAGAGCTGACTTGAAACTCATATGTAACAGAAAAAGGTTAGAAAAAAATCAAGTTACAGGTCAGTATCCAAGAGCACCTTATGCATTAGAAAAGGAACAAAAGAAAGTCATATGTAAATGGGTGGAGAGTTTGACTTTCCCAGATGGTTATGTTTCAAATCTAGGGAGATGTGTAGATTTGAGCACATATAAACTGTTTGGAATGAAAAGTCATGATTGCCATGTTTTTATGCAAAGGTTGTTGCCAATTACATTTCGTGAAATGTTGCCAAGAAAGGTGTGGGAAGCAATTACTGAGTTAAGTATTTTCTTCAAAAGTTTAACTGCAACAGTTATCAGTGTTGAAGACATGAAAAGGATTGAAGCTGAAATTCCAATAATTCTTTGTAAACTGGAGGAAATCTTTGTCCCTGGTTTTTTTGACTCGATGGAACATTTACCTATACATTTGCCATATGAAGCAAAGATAGCAGGACTTAGTACGTAACGAAATTCATAGCGCATTTGCTACGGACGCCGTAGTTAAGTTTTAGCTACGAAGAAATCTGCTACAGAATCGATCCGTTGCTATATCCGTAGCTATTCATGTTTAGCTACGGAATTTCGTTGTTTAGTGACGAAATTTTTCCGTAGCTATTTCGGTTTTTTCTTGTAGTGTTAAATTCAAAAGTTGGATTGAAGGGTTAATATCCATGAGTCTACTAGAGGGATAAATTTGATACTTTCTAAGAAATATACCTATAATTTTGAATTTAAATATGTTTTTTTAACACAGAATTTATTACAATGGCTAGCGGGAAACTAGAAAAAAGAAAGAAAGAAAAGTAATAGAAGAAGCTAAATACAGAACAGAAGAAAAAACAAAAACAAGAACTAACGCTTAGTTCCCGAGTTTTAGCATGAAGAGAAAAGAAAAGAAAAGAAAGAATAAGATAAAAGAAGGGAAGTGAAAGGAAAATAAAGTTATATTTTCGTGTTCCCGGGTCGAAAGAAGTCAAAAGAAATGAACATTTTATGTGTTCCCGAGTGGAAAGGAAGTGAAATGAAATTCTATAATTAAGTGTTATTTTTACCAGTAATTTCATTTCCTTCCAAATCGGAAGGAAAGTCAGGAGGGAATATTATCCCTCCCATTCTTTTCTCTTCTTTCCACTTCATTCCGTATAAAAAAACTCAGGAACATAGAAACTTTTCTTTTTCCTCTCAGTTTCATTCACTTCTCTCCCTTTCTCTCATTAAATAAGACTCGAGAACACGGAGTAAAACTGAAATGCGAAGGTCTTAAGATGAGCCATCCGACATAAGAAGCTCAGCACTCTCTCTGCCAAGGGTAAAACTGTCCGAATCAACCAAGGAAAATGACAATTCATCTACCTGCGACTTTGTAGCTTTTAAACAGAAAGCAAGACACTCGTGAATTGAAAGCAGTTAGTTGAATTTTGTCAACAATCATTATTGGGTTTTTCATTATTTTCCTGAATATCACGTATCCTAGCTTTCCATATTAACCAACAGGTAGCTTGAAAAAATACAGAATATAATTTTTCCTGTTTAACAGAGTTTTGTGTCGTCTTTAAATTGAGACTAATGTTCTTAAGATCTTTTTCCATTTAACTCTGACGTTCATCTGATCTTGGATAGAATCAATATACAACCAGTCTACTAGTCAATGGATCTATCGATGCATAGATATTAACTAGGTTTATATTTTCATTGTATGTGTTCCACCTCCCAGAAAAAAGAATGTAATTGGATTTGACTATGAAACGGTTGTTTTTTTAAATTGCCTCTATTCCATATGCAAACTAGTCCACCGATTCTAACTTGTGAACCAACTGCCTCGAATTCAAACTTATCGTCATCCCAAAACTTTTGAATATCTAGTGTCCTCCACATTAACCAATTGAGTTTCATCTATGCTAATAAAAGTGAGATTATATCGCCTTTCTAAATTGCTTAGATGTTTGGATTTATGCAGTCCCCTTGCGCCTCTAATATTATATGTGAGCAGATTCATAATTTACCATTCCTTTCACTTTCACCTTCACCTCCAATTTCTCTTTTTGTGCTAAATCCGAGTTCAGCCCCTATTTCTTTGGTTTTTTCAATCTCCTTGGAAATTGAATTAGTAGATCTTGTTAGAGCAATATGCTCTACCTCTATGTTGCTTCCGTCATTTTTCTTCATGTTTGGTTTCCTTCCTTTTTTTTAGCTTTCTTTTGAATGTTTTCCTTAAGCAAGTCCTTTAGCTTCATCTTCATCAGTTTATTTTTTGAGGTGAGAGATTTATTTGATTTAGTTTTTTTACTTTGTTCTTCTACATTGTCTGTAAATAATATTTACTTTTCTTCTTGAGTATGTTGTGGAGGAGCATTTAAACCCAAAGCTCTATCAGATGTATCATTAATTTGATCCAACAGGATGTCTTTATTATTCGCTTGTGGGCCAGTTTTGTATTATTCCAAGATAATTATAAGACCCATTTTTATTTTGGTTAAACCCAATTTCATTTGGGCTATGGCACATGACGCTTGAAGCATGTTTCTCTGGCTGATTTTGGGTATTTGATTTTATTAGGCACATCGCTAATGGGTTATCTTTTTTTTTTGAACGACAACAAACTTTTACTAAAGAATAGATAGATTAAAAAAGAACTAAGAGAAAAAATAGCTTGCAAGGTACTAGCAAAGGCACGGGAACTAGAAGCCAAAGAAACACCACCAACATAGGAAATGAAACAACTAACAATTGGGAGAAGGAATTTGGCTGAAGAACCACAACTTCAAGAAGGAATTAAACAACAAACATGTACTGGAAACCTCTAAACATGCGAGCGAGCCCCCACAAAAAAACCTCCGATCATCGAAAAATTAAGCATAGTAACCTTCAACAGCAGACCAAGCAACTAGCAGGACTGAAGGAGCAATTAGGAAATACAACCAGGAAAGCATAACCTTAGGAATCACACCGAGGAAGATAAAAAAACTCTAGTCTTCAAGCATAGAATTGAACTTGCAATAGTATCAAAACCAACTAGCTCCTACAAAAGCTGGAACCACGCAAGACCACCATGTAGGACTAAACCCAACATCCAAATTAACATAAGAAACTGATCTGTCCATAGACAAAAAAGAGACTCCAACCATCAACATGATAAATAGCCTTAAAATAGGACCAAGAAATGGCAACACCCAAGCAGACCCTTGGATCAACCTTCCACAAGAGAATTTTTAGAAACAAGCGACACTAACTAGGATAGGCGACACACCGATAGACACACAACAGACACGAAAACCCGCACACCTAAACAAAGGATCTAGATGCAGGAGAGGAAAAAAAAACAAAACCAAGCACGCACAAAACCATAGCCGAATTGCAAGCTCATGAAGCTAAAAACCTAACTACCCAGGAAACTGTCAACATCCACATAGAGCAAAACATACCCGACACCATGAAAAAAACAACCCAATACACGGACTCAAACCCACAGATAAGCTGCAAACAACCCACACAAAGAAAAACTGACCACATCATGAATTGCAAACAACCAAAGAAATCAAAAGGGGAACCGAAAACATGACAACCACACCCAACCCTGACAACGCCTAGTAATATCAAGTATTTTAGTCGTTGTTGAACCCTATTCTTGGTGATTTATATCATATATGTTGTGGTATTCTCACTTTTTGTGTCAGTGCTTGTTTGGAAAGAAAAGATGTAAACAGGGGCTAAATGCGTACAAAATGGAAGAAGTTTGGAGATAAAGACAAAAGAGTCGAATAAGCATGCGCGCCGCGGGATCTTACATGGGCGCGACGCGCTGAGTCACAGATGAGGCGGTGGGAAGAATTCAAATGCCGAACAAACGGGGATAAACCCGCACGCGCGCCGCGGATTCTATGTATGCGCGACGCGGCCGCTTATTTTCCAAAACTATAAATAGAGGCTTCTAGGTCGAAATCAGTAGCAAAGGAACGACCCACAAGGTGGATACAAGGCTTCTTTGACTCCAAAACTCGGTTTTCAGTCGCCATTCATGGTATTTATATTTTCTCATTTAATTTTCATATAGTTTAGTAGTTTTAGTAACTTAGCTTGGTGTTATTGGGTGTGACAACCATTAGCATTAGGTCAAAGTTTCTGGATTTTTATGTTTACTGTTTTGGATGTTTGGAATCTGAGTTTTATGAAAGTTAACCATTCGGTTATGTTTAATTGTTCTTTTTACCTTTTTATTGCTTTGGATGAGTTTGAATGTTTGATGCTTTTGGCTTGATCTTTATTGCTTCTGTTTCTGAATTACATTTCTGATTTCAGTAAGTAAGTAAGATTAAGTTTGGGTTTTGGTTTAGTTTAAGTTTATGCTTGGATTTGGATTTGTTGGATTTTATGCTTTTGAACTGTTTTTGGTAAAAGTGGAGACTAGATCCTCTGGTTGTAGCGTGACACTACAATTGGTAATCTGTTGCCTACCTTGACCACGAAACTCCTGTGGATCGACCCTGACTACCACTGTACTAGTGAGAGTGAGGTTTTACTTATTTTTTATCGCACGACGACCTAGGCGTGTCAAACCCCCCCTAAGAAATTCCAAGGGAAAAACCTGCAAGGAAAACTAAGCTACTTTTAAAACTAATTTTTCTGTATCTCACCAAGGAACTCGCTCCCTCCATCACACACTTTACAAGGAACTAGAACTAAATGCAGAACAATACCAGGAAAACCAATCTAGATTAGCCAAATTTCATGTGTATGTTTGACCCGGTTAAAGAGATTGACCTGAAGTTCATCCAAAGTTACGGTGGGACTTCTTTTTTTCTTTCTAGAAACTACCTCGTTTCTAGCCTTCCATATGTTCCAACATGTTGCTTGTACGACTGCTTGTATGAAATTTTTTTTCTTAGAATTCTTATGATGATTCCTTAAAGTTTGAATCATACCCACTAGGCTACTTTGAATTTCCATTCGGATCCCACGCTAATGAAGAATCCAAGACCATATGATGATAGCATACTCACATGCATTAAATAGATGATCACTTGACTCTTTAGCATCACCGCAAAGCGGACAATTTAAGTATCTATAGGAATTCCCCTTTTCTTTAGATTGGATTGCAGTGGGATTCTGTTTTAGGCCATTCACCAAGAAAAATAGTTGATTCTGACCAAAACCCATAGATTCCAATTAATTGTGTTTGAGATTTTGTCTTTGTTTGCAAGCTCAAAGGCTTTCCTTAGAGAACTGATCGAGAATAACCTCTTAAGTTCGAGAATCCAGAGCCATGTGCCGTGCTTTAATGAGAAGTTATATTTAAGGACTAACTCCATTAGCTCATTGAATGGAGCCATTTAATTGGACATTGATCCGTTCATCAATTAGACGGTTTTGTTTGATTCCAGATTATATAATTTGTGAAATCTAACTTTTAGTGAATTGCTCCTTAACCATCTATCCTTCCAAAAACGCGTGTCATCCCCTTTCCCAACGTTTATTTCAAATAAATCTCCTAAACCTAGGCCCATCTCAAGGAAATCCTCTTCAATTTTAACTACTTCACCCCATGTACTTTTATAGATTTTTTCCCGCTAATGCACCATCATCTTATCCTTGTGATTTATGAATGCTTTTAATGACTTTTGACCACAACGAAGTACCATCATTTTTTATCTTCCTCCACCATTTGGCAAGATATTGAATTCCTTTAAACCAACCACCCCAATCCCCCCATATCCTTTGGAGTTATAACCTTTTCCCAAGCAACCCAGTTTATGCTTCTTTTTTCAAATGAACATTTCCAAAGAAAATTCCTTCTAATTTTTTCAAGTTCATCAATAACTCTTCTAGGGGCTCTGAAAATCGAAAGTAATACAAAGGAAGACTTCCAAGAACACTTTCGATTAGTGTTTGACGGCCCCTGAATAATAGTCTTTTTCTTCCAATAATTAAGTTTGGAATTGAAGCGCTCTATAATAACATTCCAATTTTTAGGAATTCTCATATTTGCCCCCAATTGGTAAACCTAGATAGATGAAGGGAAATTTTGCAGCTTCATATCCCAAATGATTTGCAACACTGTAAGTTTCCAAGTCATCAACCCTTATGTCGTACACCTTAGTTTTTATAAAATTGGCCTTGAGCCTGGATGCCATATGAAAACATCTCAATAACCTCTTCAAATTTAAGAAGTTCATTGGAGACCAATCATGCATCAACATGATGTCATCGACATACATAAGATGAAAATGTCCAGGCCTATTGTTGGGGAGCTACATACCATGATATAGTTTTTTCTCCCTAGCTGTTTCCATTCTCACGTGTAGAACTTCCATTGCGATGATAAAAAGAAAAGGAGATAATGGGTCACCTTGTCTAACTCCTCTATTGATGTTGAATTCAATAGCAGGGGAGCCATTGACAATGATGGAGCTTCTACCTGACTTTAGTAACCATAAATCTACTTCCTCCATTAAAGGCCAAAGTTCATTTGGTCCATAACCGAGTCTAAATAATTCCAATCCATGGAATCAAAAGCTTTCTCCATATCAACTTCAAACAATAAGGCTTTAGTTTTTGACTTCTTGACCCAATTGTGCACCTCGTTCGTAATAAATGGCCCTTCAAGAATGCTTCTCCTGTGCAAATATATTGATTAGCTGTCACTTACCACCTTGTGAATCACCTTTTTAATCCTGCTCCGCAGAATTTTGGATATTATTTTATCTAGGCAACCAATTAGACTAATTGGCTTGAAATCCTTGAGTGAAAAGGGGTCTCTTATTTTCAGAATAAGAGAGATGAACGAAGAGTTACAGCCACTTGAATAAATTCTAGTTTCTTTAAAGTTTTTAACGAGCTTGAAAAGATATGGATTTAAATAGTCCCAAAATTCCTTTAGAAATCTAAAGGTGAATCCATCTGGCCTAGGCGCCTTTTCAGACGAGAAGGACCAAACTACAGATTTGACTTCTTCGAATGAAATTTCCTCTTCTAAAAACTTTTTTCCTCATGTGAAATTTTCTTGAATTTATCGTTGATGAGACGTGGCCTGTTTAAGCTAGGAGCATCAAATTTTGAAGAGAAGAACTTCTGATTTTAATTTTTTTTATATCGGTCGGATCCTCAATCCATCTGTTGTTGCACTTAAGCCCATTAATCCTTGATTTCCTTTTGTTACCTTTTATAATTGCATGAAAATATTTGTTGCTTTAGATCAAGTCTTTTGAAACTTTCAATTTTAGCTAGTCTAGCCTGATACGCTCTCCAATAATTTATTTCTTTAGACAAAAGAGTTCTCTCTTCTAAAGTTTTTTCAAGATTCTTAATAGAACTTCTTAGGTTTCCTTCTTCATTCATTTCCACTTCCAGCTTTGACTTTTTCCATCTCTTGAGAGCTTCTTTCAAACACTTCAATTTGGCCATAAACACAGTGTCTTTATTATCGGCTACCGTGGCCTCCATCCACGCCTTAACAACCACCAAACTACACACTTCCATATTACTCCAAGAGTTATAGAAATGAAACAGGCAAGGGCCAAAGTCGACATGCGAGCCAATAAGAATTACTGGATTGTGCTCTGATAAGTTTCTTAGTAAGGTGATACATTTGTAGTGGACCAGTAATTCATAAACTGATTGCAGACAAGAAACCGGTCAAACTTACTCAGTTTTCTTCCATCATTGCTGATCCAAGTGAATCTTCTCCCTCCCATGTTATATTCTAGTAAACCTGCCTCCCTGATAAAGTCATTTAAAAGCGTTTGAGCCTGAATCGCAACAAAAAGTCGATAGTCTATCCTCTTTCCCCCTAACCTTGTTGAAGTCACCAATTAAAACCCAAACCCCTTCTTCCACCAACTTAATTTCCATTAACTCCATCCACAACCTTTTCCTATCATTAGCATCAACCGGAGCGTAAATATTAACCAAGTTTATTTTTTCGTTAAGACCTTTCAAGTTACCAGAAACCACAATAAAGTTAGAACTTTTACTTGTTCGATGTTTAGAAAAGATATTTGAGTTCCATATACTAAATAATCCTCCAGACCTGCTCAAAGCGTCAACGACTTCAAAATCAAAATTAACATCATCTTAGAATTCATCTATTTTAATGTCTCGAGGGTTTACCATTTGTGTTTCCTGGATACATTATAAAGTTTAGATTGTGATGGATTTTAATGTTTTTAACCTGAGAAACCTTCTCCAAATCTACTACTCTACGCATATTATAAGACAGTAAATTCATTGGATGTGGTTAGTTTCACCCTCTCCTTCAATTTCGACTCTGAGAAGCTCATCTTCCCGATCTAATTTAAAACCCACTTCACTTCCAATTTCCTTAGTTCTGTGTATCTCGATTAAAATGGAATTGGTTGATATAGATGCGCTGTTATGAAAATGGGCATCATCTTTCTATGATAGTCTGTCACACTCTTTCCTTACTAAATCCTTTAGCTTAATAAACGTGGGCTTAGCTTTAGCAGAAGGACCCTTACCTGATTGACTTTTCCGACTGGCATACTTTAGAGTTTATGGGATTACAAAATGCCAGCTCCTATCGTTCACCATCCTCTATGATCCAAACATCGAATTTAGTAGTCTTCTAGATAACTTGAGCGGATTGGTTGATAACTTTGTTAATATTGGTGAGACTACAAACTCTGCCTATGTTAAAATTTTCTGATAGGTGTTGCCCTCCCTCTTCGAGGTCGAGGGTTCAAGTCTCGTCTGAGACATAGGTGGTATTAAGGAGTAGTTTAGTAATAGGAGTAGCTTAGATTGCCGTTCTAAAAAAAAGAGTCCATATTATAAACCCACTTTATTCAGCAAGCCCATGTCATGTATGATCAGCCAACGACGCTCCCGCAAATGTTCAACACAATGTCGTTAAATAACCCATGGCACGGTGACTGGTACATGGACATTGGCGCGACCTCTCACCTTCATGCTAATACAGGTATACTAACCCCTAAGCCCTATCACACCTTAACCCTAAAAAATATTTTGATCACTCCTCAAATCATTAAAAATCTTATTTTTTTTTGTGAAAATAAATGTGCTATCGAATCTGACCCTTTTGGTTTTTCTGTGAAGGACTATCGGACACATCAAATTCTAATGCTATGTGATGGCACCAGTGATCTCTATCCGGTCACTACTCCGACTCCTCATGTTTTTGCTCCCGTCGCTTCGTCTCTTTGGCATTAACGCCTTGGTCATCCCGGTCATCATGTCATCAAAAATTTAGTTAATAATTGTTTTATCTCATGTTTAGTCAATAAAAACTCTAGTTTATGTCATGCATGTCAAATGGGCAAGCATGTTAAATTGCCTTTTAGTTTAGCTGAGTTTGTTACTCATTTTCCTTCCGAAATAATGCATTTAGACCTCCCCGATTACGAGCATTAGTGTCATTAAATACTATGTTATATTTCTGGATAATTATTCTCATTGTTTTGTGGGTTTATCCTCTATGTACAAAATCTGAGATGTTCTCTAAATTTTTACATTTTCACACATTTGTCAAAAATCAATTTCAAAATGACATCAAAGCTTTTCAATGTGACAATTGCGGTGAATACGATAATCAGAACTTTCACACTCTATTTGATGCTAACGGCATTCAAATACATTTCTATTGCCCTCACACCTCACAATACAATGGTAAAGCCGAATGCATGCTAAGAACCATAAACAATGTCATTCACACTCTCTTGTTTCACGCCCGTCTTCCTCCCACATATTGGGTTAAGGTACTTCATATGGAAACTCACCTTTTGAACATTCTTCCTACCAACGCCCTACATAATGATACTCCATTTCACAAAATCTTCGACAAACAACCCTCTTACTCTCACTTACGGGTTTTCGGGTGTCTCTGCTTTCCGCATATTGTCTCTCCTCACAAACTGTCACCAACATCCACCCTATGTATCTTTCTTGGGTATCCCTCTAACCAAAAGGACTACCGGTGCCTTAACCTTCACACGAACAAATAATTATTTCTCGTCATGTCGTCTTTGATGAAACGATATTTCCGTTTCGCCCATGACTCCAAATACCTCTCCCTCCTACACTTTCCTAAATCACCTCGATCCTCCCACACCTACTCTATCGCCATCCATTTCTCCTCACGAGGATGGATCGTTTGAGGCTAGTTATCCACGTGAAGCTGCATTTCCATCTCCTATAACTTCTCCCGAGGCTGACTCTACCATCCCTATCATCCCTACACCTCCGGCGACACCTCAGTCGCCCATCATACCACCCTCACCCTAACACTGTTTCCCTTTCCTTCCCCCATCCTATGCTCACTCGTGCAAATATGGGTATCTTTAAGCCAATCTTGAAACTCAGCCTTCATGTTGACTCCTCCTGCCCTGTCGCTAAGACTTATACACAGGCCTTCAAAGATCCTAACTGGAAAAATGCAATGATGGATGAATATTCCGTTCTTATCGCTAATAAGACTTGGGTTCTTGTACCTCGTCCACCGGATGCTAACATTATCAATTGTATTTGGTTGTTCAAAAAGAAGCTTAATGCAAATGGTTATTTATCTCAATATAAGGCTCGTCTTGTTGCCAACAAACGAAGTCAATGCCCAGGCATCGGTTGTAATAAAACATTTAGTCATGTGGTCAAACCCGTCACCATCCGCACACTTCTCAGCATCGCCATCACTCATTAGTAGCCCATTCGACAGCTTGATATGAAGAATGCTTTTCTTCATAGGAATTCATAGGAAAGTCTATACATACAACAACCTCTAGAGTTTTGGGATACATCTAAGTCGAATCATGTGTTTCTGCTTCAGGGATCCCTATATGGTCTTAAGCAGGCTCCACGTGCTTGGTTTCACCGTTTTGCCATGTTTATATCATGTATTTGTTTTGTTCATAGCAATTGTGACTCTTTTCTCTTAATCTACAGGTAGGGCTCCCACATGGCTTATCTCCTCCTTATGTCGATGATATCCTGCTCACCGGGTCGTCCCTTCAGTTGTTAACGCGTATCATCTCCAACTTGAGTATTGAGTTTTCCATGTTTGATCTTGGAGATCTCCACTACTTCGTGGGAATTTCGGCCACCAGATTCGCTAACAGTATTTTCCTGTCTTAGCAAAAATATGCCACTAAGATTCTTGAGCATGCATTTATGCTCAATTACAAATCGGCCCGTATTCATGCTGATCTATCGGCTAAGTCAATGGTTCGGGTCCACCCGTCGCTGATCCCGCTCTTGATGATCATTTTACAGTATCTTACATTCACGAGACTAGATATTACATATGTCGTACAACATAATTTTGTAACACCACATTACTTTTGGTAAGTAAATATATGTTAATCATAGTGTAATTATGATTTAATATGATGTTATAAGTGTTTGGGTGATTAGAACACCTTTTGGTTAGAGTTTTCGTGCGAAAAACGCCAAAAATGGGTTACACGGGCCGTGTAAATTGAGTACGGGTCGTGTAAAAGGTCGATGAATTCTTACCGAGACTTACACGGGTCGTGTACTTTGAACACGGGTCGTGTTTCCTGCAGACCAATTTTTAAAGCATCCTGCAAGTTACACGGGCCGTGCTGCGCACAGACCCCACACTTTATATTCGTGATTTTGAGTCATTTGAGCAGAAATTCTAGAACAAAAACACCCCCAAAACCCTAGAAACATTCCCTCTTCGTATTAGGACCAAATCGGAAGGCTAGAACGCAAAAGATTGAATTAATTTTTGATATCTCGCTTATTGAAGGTAAAGTTTATAGTTTTTAGCCCTTTTGAACGGTCGATTTGGTTGTTTTGGGTTGATTTCGAGTGATTATGATGAACCACCTGTGATTAGTCGAAAATTGAGTATGTAGTAGTTGTTTGGATGTTTTGAAACATTCTAATCCCGAGCCTTGAATGTTGTGATCAAGTTTCAGGGTTGGATGGTAGAAAAACAAGGTATTCACCTCTACTTGGTATGTGTTTGGTTATGTAGGTGCTGGAAAACGTTAATGGATCGTTTGTACCTACTGTGGTGTTAGCTAAAATCATATAGAACTTCAAATCAGGTGAGTAACCCTGCCTACATGTTATTTGTAACATGTTATGTGTATATGATGCTAGATTGATTCACAAGTATGTAAAGATTACTATGTATGAATACTATGTAATCCGGGTGTATCAAATGTTAGAAATAACTTGTTATTACAGGTGAGTTTTGTAGTTATACACAAGATGATGCATGTAGTAAATTACGTGTAAATTATGTAGATACATAGAGAATCCTATGTGATTATATGTGCTAGAAGTTTATGGTTACGATGTGAAGTAACTAGCATTGAGATAAGAGTCTCGTGTTCATTTGAAACGAGGTTTACATATATCACAAGATGAGTACTTGTGAGTAGGTACAATAGTGATATTAATGGTTTGCTTAAAGAGTACTTAGCAACCATAAAGAAGTATGCAAAATGATTATATATGATGAAACATATGCAGTATGATATATTATGTATACAATACTTGTGATAATTTTACAGGTATGCAGGGACTGTTGGGTAGGAGTACCTTACAGTCATGATGATAAGCCTTGTGGCCAAGTGATTTGGTTAAATTACCCAAGATTTATTATGGGAACTTGTACGATTCATACAGACCTTAGTGGTCGAGTGAGGACCCGTACTGTTCCAAATATACGGCCTCCGAGGCTAGGAGATTGGATTTGATATCCAAATATACGGCCTCCGTGGCTAGGAGATTGGATTTGATATCCAAATATATGGCCCCCGTGGTTAGGAGATTGGATTTGATATCCAAATATACGGCCCCGTGGCTAGGAGATTGGATTTGATATCCAAATATACGGCCTCCGTGGCTAGGAGATTGGATTTGATATCCAAATATATGGCCTCCGTGGCTAGGAGATTGGATTTGATATCCAAATATACGACCCTTGTGGCTAGGAGATTGGACTCAATGTCCAAATATAATAGCCTTTATGGCTAAGCGGTTGGGTTTAACTACCCGACATATTGCAGGAACCTTTGTGATTCATAACGGCTTTACGGCTATGCGCTTGGGTTTAATAACCTAACAAATGGTAAGAACCTTTGTGAAACATATATTGACCTATGTGGCTAAGAGATGAGGCTTAGTTGCCTAACATATACGATTAAAGCTGTTGTGGTCATATTACAATAAGGGTAGTGGTGAATCTTAATGATTTGAAATCATAAAACATGAAGAGGAGATAGATATAAAACCTTTATGGCTTACGATCAGAAAGGTCGTAGAGTAGATGATTTCATATTAGAAATCAGTGTGATGAAATATCGTGTAGTGGTACCGAGTAGTGGTACTAAGTTGTCGGTTAGGTGTATACTTGTATTACTTGTATTACACTGTGCTTGTTTATTTGTAGCCTAGGTATCAGTAGATACAAGTGTAACTACAGAAAGAATATTTGTAGTTATTAATAATGAAATATAGCTGGTTTGATATGTTTATATTAACCAGTACTTATAAGTTGTTGCAGGAGATAACTACACCTACGTATTGGGTGATGTATTACATTTAAATAAGTTATTCATGCTGTTGTTTTGTCACTCACTAAGCTTTGTAGCTTACGTGTGTATGTTATATTATGTGCAGGTTAGCAGTTGTAGCGCCCGGCTCGGATCGTGGGACGATTCTCGATGGTAACTTCTTGTAGATTCCAGAACTCACGAGTACCCAATTATACTATTTATGTTATAAATGCGAAATATTTTCTGGGTATAGTCTGTGTTGAAACTGGGTGTTAGAAGTTGGTATCAAAGCCGTAGTTTAAGTGAACTAGGTGTCTATAGAATAGAATCCTAGACTTAAACCTTGAAAGATGATAGATTGTATTGTTAAATTAGGTATATATTAACATGAATGTTATATATATGACCTGATTATTGTTGAATTTTGAAATATGTGAAGTATTCGGAGTAATCTGATTTTCGAAATTAAAGGCTGAGAGCCAGAGTGGTGGCCGGGTTTATTTTAAGACTCGGTACAAAGAGGAGCTAGAAGCCTAGCGAAAAGAAATCCGACAAAATTACGGGTAATAATTGTTGATATCGTACATAAGTTACTACCTATTGTTGTATGTGTACACGGAAAAGCAGACGAGTCGTCTTGAGGCTCGATGACTAGAGAAAGAATGAAAGTAGTAAAATGTCCACAGGAGTTGTGGGCAGTCATTATAGAAAAGGTATGTAAATTATTCTTTGAAATAACGAGCATTTAGCTAGAGCCGGTAACTAGAAAAGTGACCTGTAGACCACACCATGGTAAGGGTCTAGATGAGAATGGACAAGTCAACGTTGATAGAAAGTGATCGACATACATTGAAAATTTAATAGAGTCGGTAAATGTGTGGAATATGGTAAGGAAGAGTTTTAACCAATGTTTCCTTTGAAAGAATTGCACCATATCGGTGGCAAGTATTAGCAGAACTCTGTGAAATAACGTTTAGATGTTAAAGAAGAGGCAAATAGCCTTATGTGCTATTTAATTAAGCCCTTGTGGCTGAAATATTATAAGTAACGTACTTTGGGTTCGCGGTGAACCGATATTGTGGAATTTATATAATTAAATTCTATAAATGTGGTACGTTAAAATAAGTGGTCTCAGATGTTTAAATGAGAATCACTTCCCTTTTCTTACTAGTAAAATGGGTGTATGAAATAATAATTGGATTGTCTAAATACAACTTATATAGTTGGGAAAGATAGAAATAAACGCTTTGGTTGGATAAGTCAGGGTGTTAGAATGTCGTTGTTTAGCTATGTATAGCTTGTTGGAAGACTGTGATCATTCCTTGTTAGGAATGTAAATAAAAGGGAGAGTTGGCTTTAACAGATTTGTATGTGACTGGAATGAAGTAGCCAGTAGATTTATACTAAAGTGAGTATAACAGTGATTTCAGTTGTGATTGAGAGAATTTGCTTTCTTAAAAATCAAACTGATCATTACCCAAGACGAAAAATATTAAAAATAAAGTATGTGTACTAGCTAACCTTGTTTTGTATTGTATACATGTATGTATATACTGCTGTTAGAGGTTCTGAGGAACTCTGTGTATAGACAGTGATAGTAGTAGCCGAAAAATAACACATAACGAAGAGTTTCTGTTTCTTTTGTATGAAGAATGTAGATGATTAGCTATGTAACAAAATTTTCCACTGACAAATATAAGTTGTATAAGTTTTATAATAGTTAAAAGTATGTTGATACTTAGACAAGAGAGGCGTGTTTTAACTGTGAAGAAAGTAGTTATCTCCTCGAAGATCATTCATTCATGAATGCATCTGAGATCGGAGAATGGTACAAGGTGCCACGATTTGATTGGAGAACAATACAAAGTACCGTGAACGGGTATTGATTGGTAACAGTAGTAGACGGTACGAGGTATCATGATTTAAAATTTTGTGACGATTGATACGGGGTATCGATCGGTGACACTTTGTGATAATTGGTATGAAGATACCATGCAGCGTATAGTACTAGGGTACTATGTAGTGAAGTTAAATGATAGTATAATGTTGCATATGATATAAGAACTACGAGTTAAGTAGTAACTGGTTGAAATTGTGCATGCAGAGTACATATCAACCAATATTGTGTTGTAGTATACCATATGTAATGTGTTAATGTGTAGGTAATACTAGACGCATTTAAGTCTAGTATGTAGATATGTGTAGCTAATTCTAGACGTGTTTAAGTCTAGTATGTAGATGTTGTAACTTGATGTACAAAGTAAAATAAATGCAGAATTGTTGTGCCTGGCAATATACATTAAGCGGATACTCATGGTTCCATAAACTGAGTATGTGCGGCTAGTAGTGCTGAGCAAAAGAACACAGTCTAAATCACTATTGTGATAGTGAGATAGATTATAAGTAGTGACGAGACGAGAACATCATTACTATGTGTAATGTGTTGTTTGAGAACAAAATAGACATGTAATAGATGTTTGGTATAACATATGTTATGCGTATGGTGATCACTTATTGAATATCTAGTGATCATATGTAGTATGTAGCGATCACATCATGACTATTGTTGTGATCATAAGTAGTAGTAAAGATATGTGGTAGTTGCATATCGAATACTTTACCACCATGTAGCATGTTGTGACTATGTATATGTGTATATGAATATACATCGTAGAGATGTTGAATGATTATACCGTATGATACAAATAGATATACGTGTACAGTAAGGAAAGTAGATTAATATAGTATGTCTAGAACTATATGAATGTGATCTCGGTTGTGATTTATAGGACCATTTCCTTAGCAATCAAACCCTTCACCAGCAAGATGAGAGATGAATAGAAGTTAGAGTTCCTATTGTATAATGGGAATTCCAATCTAAATGAGCATGCAGGTTTGTAATGAAACCTTGAGCAATTTGACAAGTTGCTATGAGATTCCGAGGACGGAATCTTTTGAAGGGGGGAAGAATTTGTAACACCACATTACTTTTGGTAAGTAAATATATGTTAATCATAGTGTAATTATGATTTAATATGATGTTATAAGTGTTTGGGTGATTAGAACACCTTTTGGTTAGAGTTTTCGTGCGAAAAATGCCAAAAATGGGTTACACGGGCCGTGTAAATTGAGTACGGGTCGTGTAAAAGGTCGATGAATTCTTACCGAGACTTACACGGGTCGTGCACTTTGAACACGGGTCGTGTTTCCTGCAGACCAATTTTTAAAGCATCCTGCAAGTTACACGGGCCGTGCTGCGCACAGACCCCACACTTTATATTCGTGATTTTGAGTCATTTGAGCAGAAATTCTAGAACAAAAACGCCCCCAAAACCCTAGAAACATTCCCTCTTCGTATTAGGACCAAATCGGAAGGCTAGAACGCAAAAGATTGAAGTAATTTTTGATATCTCGCTTATTGAAGGTAAAGTTTATAGTTTTTAGCCCTTTTGAACGGCCGATTTGGTTGTTTTGGGTTGATTTCGAGTGATTATGATGAACCACCTATGATTAGTCGAAAATTGAGTATGTAGTAGTTGTTTGGATGTTTTGAAACGTTCTAGTCCCGAGCCTTGAATGTTGTGATCAAGTTTCAAGGTTAGATGGTAGAAAAACAAGGTATTCACCTCTACTTGGTATGTGTTTGGTTATGTAGGTGCTGGAAAACGTTAATGGATCGTTTGTACCTACTGTGGTGTTAGCTAAAATCATATAGAACTTCAAATCAGGTGAGTAACCCTGCCTACATGTTATTTGTAACATGTTATGTGTATATGATGCTAGATTGATTCACAAGTATGTAAAGATTACTATGTATGAATACTATGTAATCCGGGTGTATCAAATGTTAGAAATAACTTGTTATTACAGGTAAAGATGATGCATGTAGTAAATTACGTGTAAATTATGTAGACACATAGAGAATCCTATGTGATTATATGTGCTAGAAGTTTATGGTTATGATGTGAAGTAACTAGCATTGAGATAAGAGTCTCGTGTTCATTTGAAACGAGGTTTACGTATATCACAAGATGAGTACTTGTGAATAGGTACAACAGTGATATCAATGGTTTGCTTAAAGAGTACTTAGCAACCATAAAGAAGTATGCAAAATGATCATATATGATGAAATATATGCAGTATGATATATTATGTATACAATACTTGTGATAATTTTACAGGTATGCAGGGACTGTTGGGTACGAGTACCTTACAGTCATGATGATAAGCCTTGTGGCCAAGTGATTTGGTTAAATTACCCAAGATTTATTATGGGAACTTGTACAGTTCATACAGACCTTAGTGGTCGAGTGAGGACCCGTACTGTTCCAAATATACGGCCTCCGTGGCTAGGAGATTGGATTTGATATCCAAATATATGGCCCCCGTTGTAACGTCCAAATAAAATACACACAACCTGGTACTATCCACAAACATCTTACAAGCACACAAAATTCGGTAATGCACATATAACGTCTATACAATATAGTGAGAAACTCACCTGATAAGTAGAAGTAGGTTGCACACACAAGCACGTGATACTCAAGAATTTCCCTTCTTCCCTGAACCTACATTCCACATGGTACTGCTTAGAACGAATTAACGGTACCATTTATTGTTTATAATTATATAAGTATACATGTATTTTCCCGATACCAGCCACGTACCGTGTCTATACCCTCCCTTTACCTTATAAATACATCATTGATGTTATTAACTATCTTTAATAAGCATATATAAAACCAAACACCCGCTACGAACCCTTTGCCGCAACCAAGACCAAAAACCATGAAAGAAGACTTGACAGCAAGGCTGAATTTTGGACCCACGACAGGATTTGTAATCTTAAACCAAGGAGGGATTGAAAATAAAATCCAATAACAATCATGGGTAAACTAGACCCAAGGACAAGGTCACAGGGCCTGACCTCAGGTCATCTGTATTTTCCATTTGCAAATGAAAAATCCACCAAATCACCATAAATTACAAAAACAGTCACAGGACCTACCCTCAAAGATATTAACCAAGAATGATAATCTGAGGGACTTAGGTTTTGAATTTTGGTGTGAACAAACTAGACACATGTAGTGACATTTTCCCACTGGCCTTGCCCTTAAATGATTCTCCTACTATCACTTATGAATTTTACAAGTCAGAATTCACTGTTCATCACAGCCCTGTACCAGTCAGTGAAGATTGGAAGTTTTACCTAAGCTAGCACACGAATCAGACCATGGTCTTCTGAATGTTGAAACTAGACACTTAGACCTTTCCAGAAAGGTATAATTCACCCCAAATGGACCATTACACGATTTTATATGATTTTTACAAGCTGACCCAATTTTCAGGAACTTTAGAATCACTAGAATTAACTGCTAAGGTTATGGTTTTCACCGACCTAACCCATCAAGACATCTATTAAGACCTCTTAAGATCTGAAGGGATTTCAAGGAGCTTAGAAAATCATAAACAACATGCACCATAAAACTAAACAACAACCCATACACTCCTTCACACAAATCAACACACGCAAGTGTGTGTAATGTGTGGAAGAACTAGAACCAATAATCTCGACAAGAACTTAAGAATATGACCATTAGAGTATCAAAATCAGGAGAAATACATGAACGACACCAAACACACACTCCACGGTGGAGGTGTGGTGATAGTAAAATTGTCGGCTAGGTAGAACAAAGAAGAAAATAATATTAGATGCAAGTTTACGAGTACCATACCTTCTTCTTGTTCAAGACTTTCACCCACACACATGTTCAAGCACTTCTTTCCTATCCCTACTCACGAAGGCAGAAACAATACGCCTCTCCCTCTCTTTGGTTCATGACAACCATAAAAAAAATGAAAAGAAAGAACCCAAAGCTGGAAAAATAAGAAACCAAGAGAGAGAGCAAAAGAGGTCTACGGCTCTAGCTAGGATTGTGTACAAATCCTTATCCTTAATCATATTTAAAATTTGATTCTTATTCTCCTAACAAAACAAACGGTCCCACCCTTGCTTTACTTTCTTGACCGGAAGCTAACACAACCCACACGCAAGCCATGCAACTTTGGTTGCATGACAATCTTGATCCCACAACATTTTAAATGTATTTTTAAAAGTCTTAAAATTAATAGAATTCCTCAAATTTAGTTTCAGAAAGTGACACAACCCCCAATCTTATAATCTATTTTTTTTTTCTAGTTATTATTATTATTATTATTACTACGCTAAAATAATTAATTAATTCATTACTTTCATTCTTATTACTCTTATTTATATTTACTAAAAGTAATAATAATAACTTGCCAAAAACAATGTATCAGGAAACGGGGTGTTACAAGTCTCCCCCACTTATAAGAATTTCGTCCCCGAAATTCAAAACCAAGCCAACAGGTAATCTAGGTTGAGACTTTCATTAGTCCATAATTCCAGAAGATTAATAGTCTGTGAGTACATTCGCCCATATTTCATTTTACTATATTGGTCTATTAATTTGTCCATAACCACTAGCCCAACGACATGAGCCCAAATATGTTAAACTTTAGCCCATTAGACCTAAAGTCCAACACGGGATGAAAAGTCGTAATAAGTCAGGGTCAATACCTCTCCGATGTTAACAGATAGGTCCTACATTTTGTTTTTATGTGACATCACATCACTAATAATCACAACATACATCAGTCTGTATATTAAAGTAATCAATAAACGACACCACTATATACACATTTATTCCAAAAAGTCTCATCAATATCCTTTTATCACTAGAGTCAAGCAGCGAATTTGAAAAAGAAACGACACTTAGGGTAATGAAGAGTCGCATCCATTGTAGATGGTTTGAATTTTCGATAATAAAAACGTTTCAGTTCCGTGTGTCCTTTCGGTTCCAGCTGCAAGATGATATATATATACAGGTATGTAGTATCATTCATTTCCACATTCATTTTCAGTCCCATCCTTTCTTATCACTAGTTGGTTTGTAAACGAACTCATATTTAAAGTCGAGTCATGGAAAACAGATCTTCAATGGGCGATCTGTCGAACCCTGGACCTGGTTTCTCACAAGGAGAGAGTACTTCAAACCAAGCATTCTTAACAGAGTTCGGTGACTCTAACATTCTTGACATCTATCATTCATAATTCGATTATCTTTCTAATGTTTTGTTTGATTTTGAATTATGGTACAGTCTTCCAGATATACTACCAATAGAGCAACTCCACGGTGAGCCGGAGATTTTTCCCGAGCTGAGCATTAACTCAGAAGATCCGGTGCACGCATCTTTAGACGTTACACTTGATCAGACTCCATACATTCTACCAGGTTAAATTCTTTTAAATGATTGCTTCTATGAATATTCAATTTTGTTTTATCATCTGACAATTGTTATTCGTAGACCCATCTGTGGATGATCTTTCTGGCTACAATCCATTCATCGACGTACCCTCAACGAGTAGTGAGATCATCCCCATGAATCAAGAATTCATGACTGACATTCAGAATGAAAGTCAATTACAAACAACTCATAACATCAATATTGAAATGAATCCCGAACTTGGGGTTGGTTTTCAATATCAAAATCACCTTCAGGTGATTCAGAGGAACTTAGAAGGATTTCAAAATCCTGAGTCCATGATTGAAAACGTACAATTACCACCGATAGAAGCTACCGATTTTAATGAATCAATGTCCATATTTGGTTCAGAAAATCAGGATCATGTTCAAATGATCCCAAATATTAATAGTACATTTGAACTCAATCTTCCGATTCCGACAACCACAGTAGTTGGCACAACTAGAAGAGGTTTCAGACACTCATTAAGTAGAGAAATAATAGTCGAACACTTTAATAAACCAATTAAGGAAGCTGCGAAAGAACTCAACATTGGATAGACACAGTTAAAAAAACGCTGTAGAGATTTAGGTATCGAACATTGGCCCCAACGACAACTTAAGAGTCTGCAAACTCTTATTGATCGTGTTGAGGTAAAGAATTACATTTTTGTTTTTAATTCCTTTATATCATAAAATTGTAATTACTAAATTTATTTGTGTCACAGGAATTTGGTAACGAGTTTAGCGGAGCAGCAGGATTATCAAAAGATTTAATACCCAACCTAAAAAGGGAGAAAGAAGCAATAATTGAAGGATCACAATCGGGTCTAACAGACGGCACAAAGAAACTGATACAAGCTGCTCATAAGGTTGTATTTAGGAAAAGAAAAATTCAGGAAAAGGGGGAAACTTCATCAAGAACTCATACACAACACCAATCTCTGCCATCTAATTCTGGTATGAGTAGTATTAACCCTGGTTTACTCGAGCCTACGAGTGAGGCGAATTTTGGAGGCTTTGTAGGTGACCTAGCCTGGTTTCCTCCTTCTTATAGCTATCCCCAACTGGTTCCGAATTGTAACCCTTCCTCATCACTGCCCTACATACACACGCCCCAAATGAGTCAACATTTAACCCATAATCATGGGGTTATGGGTTCCAACCCTATCGAGACCCCACACCTTGGAGCTCCTCCTCCAATGACTGAAAACATACCCCTTCCAAATCCTCAAGAAGGTACAAGTCAACCTAATGACGACAAAGAGTGGAGTGTAGAAGATCTTTTCTGGCTTCCTTCTGATTCCTCAGATTAGGTTAGTAGTTCTGTAAACTTTTCTTAATGTACTAATATAAAATTATAGTAATGGATCACATGTATCGTCGTGTTACTACTTTTACTTATTATTATTTTTTTATATAACTACCCACACCCTCAGCTAATTGGATTCCTCATGACCAACTCCCGATTCGAACGCGGATCCTTTCAATAGTAGGAGCTCTACTACTACCTTCCACACCTATCCACGTCCGTTCCAGGACTTGTCCAGATGTCCCCAATTTACTTCTTTCTGATAATTTAAAAAAAAACATATACCCCAGGTTATTTCACAAACATAGTTATATACAATTATTGAATTAGAAAATCCTTCAAATAAAAAGGATCTACCTTACAGATACAACCAAACAAGGAACATAAAATAGGGTCAACTCCAACATTTTAAGACAATTTAGTCCCTACTTTCTACACTTTAATGACAATCCTTAAACAACTTATCAACACTAACATTTATTCACAATAACAGGCAACAAGTAATTATACACCAATGTGTGGTTTTCTAGCAGGCAATCAAGCATACATATATCATATATTATAGAAACATCAACAAAACTAAGCACTTAAACCTTTTCCCCACTGACGTCGGCTGACGGTACACACTGCGTCTTCGCAACAATATTCATTTAACATATTACTCGAAAAACAACTTTTAATTTCTTGTAAAAATATATTTAAAGAAAACTTTTGAGTCTCAAGCTTGAGATCAAAACCCATCAAGTGAGTCGGATTCACTCAGGCTATTGCTCTGATACCAACTTGTAACGTCCCAGTTTTTAAACCAATTTAAAATAAATAATAAAACAATTTCAGTAAAATCACCTTATATTTTAAAAACATTCACATCTCAAAATCCTTAATCATTTAGAAACAAAACATTTAATACTAAATTGGTCCAGCAGCGGAAGCCAACAAGGCAAAGTCAACTCAATACAAATTTTCGAAAGAAGCTGCATCAGTGTGTACCCGTCATGTCCGATCGTCAATTTCACCTGTATAACCTGAAATGGTAATTTAATAGGAAAAGGATAAGCACACGGCTTAGTGAGTTCCAACATCTACATAGTATATAAATCATACATACTTAACCCCTACAGGAAAATACTACCATTTATCACGCATAACCTGCTATACTCAGTACACCGAACTATAGTCTTCTACTCAGCATTTGAGCCGCGCATGCTCTGTACGTCGAGTCATGCGTATCTGCTCAGTCGGAGCCGCGTATACCCTGTACGTTGGGTCATACGTATCTGCTCAGTAAGTCTAACACCTCTGCTCAGCACTCAGAGCCGCGCATACTCTGTACGTCGAGCCATGCGTATCTGCTCAGTGCATCTTGCGGACATCTCCATATTGCTCAGTACGTCGAGCCACCCTATATTGCTCAGTTCGTCGAGCCCGTACTATCTACATACTAGACCTAGACACGTCTAGTACTAGCCACACACTATATCCCAACACGTACAACTATAACAGGAATGTATAATATTAATAAAATACACACAACCTGGTACTATCCACAAAC
This sequence comes from Cichorium intybus, assembly GCA_023525715.1. Classification (NCBI taxonomy): domain Eukaryota; kingdom Viridiplantae; phylum Streptophyta; class Magnoliopsida; order Asterales; family Asteraceae; genus Cichorium; species Cichorium intybus. The sequence continues at coordinate 119,009,829 of CM042012.1, forward strand.
ATCTTACAAGCACACAAAATTCGGTAATGCACATATAACGTCTATACAATGTAGTGAGAAACTCACCTGATAAGTAGAAGTAGGTTGCACACACAAGCACGTGATACTCAAGAATTTCCCTTCTTCCCTGAACCTACATTCCACATGGTACTGCTTAGAACGAATTAACGGTACCATTTATTGTTTATAATTATATAAGTATACATGTATTTTCCCGATACCAGCCACGTACCGTGTCTATACCCTCCCTTTACCTTATAAATACATCATTGATGTTATTAACTATCTTTAATAAGCATATATAAAACCAAACACCCGCTACGAACCCTTTGCCGCAACCAAGACCAAAAACCATGAAAGAAGACTTGACAGCAAGGCTGAATTTTGGACCCACGACAGGATTTGTAATCTTAAACCAAGGAGGGATTGAAAATAAAATTAAATAAAAATCATGGGTAAACTAGACCCAAGGACAAGGTCACAGGGCCTGACCTCAGGTCATCTGCATTTTCCATTTGCAAATGAAAAATCCACCAAATCACCATAAATTACAAAAACAGTCACAGGACCTACCCTCAAAGACATTAACCAAGAATGATAATCTGAGGGACTTAGGTTTTGAATTTTGGTGTGAACAAACTAGACACATGTAGTGACATTTTCCCTCTGGCCTTGCCCTTAAATGATTCTCCTACTATCACTTATGAATTTTACAAGTCAGAATTTACTGTTCATCACAGCCCTGTACCAGTCAGTGAAGATTGGATGTTTTACCTAAGTTAGCACACGAATCAGACCATGGTCTTCTGAATGTTGAAACTAGACACTTAGACCTTTCCAGAAAGGTATAATTCACCCCAAATGGACTATTACACGATTTTATATGATTTTTACAAGCTGACCCAATTTTCAGGAACTTTAGAATCGCAAGAATTAACTGCTAAGGTTATGGTTTTCACCGACCTAACCCATCAAGACATCTATTAAGACCACTTAAGATCTGAAGGGACTTCAAGGAACTTAGAAAATCAGAAACAACATGCACCATAAAACTAAACAACAACCCATACACTCCTTCACACAAATCAACACACGCAAGTGTGTGTAATGTGTGGAAGAACTAGAACCAATAATCTCGACAAGAACTTAAGAATATGACCATTAGAGTATCAAAATCAGGAGAAATACATGAACGACACCAAACACACACTCCACGGTGGAGGTGTGGTGATAGTAAAATTGTCGGCTAGGTAGAACAAAGAAGAAAATAATATTAGATGCAAGTTTACGAGTACCATACCTTCTTCTTGTTCAAGACTTTCACCCACACACATGTTCAAGCACTTCTTTCCTATCCCTACTCACGAAGGCAGAAACAATACGCCTCTCCCTCTCTTTGGTTCATGACAACCATAAAAAAAATGAAAAGAAAGAACCCAAAACTGGAAAAATAAGAAACCAAGAGAGAGAGCAAAAGAGGTCTACGGCTCTAGCTAGGATTGTGTACAAATCCTTATCCTTAATCATATTTAAAATTTGATTCTTATTCTCCTAACAAAACAAACGGTCCCACCCTTGCTTTACTTTCTTGACCGGAAGCTAACACAACCCACACGCAAGCCATGCAACTTTGGTTGCATGACAATATTGATCCCACAACATTTTAAATGTATTTTTAAAAGTCTTAAAATTAATAGAATTCCTCAAATTTAGTTTCAGAAAGTGACACAACCCCCAATCTTATAATCTATTTTTTTTTTCTAGTTATTATTATTATTATTATTATTACTACGCTAAAATAATTAATTAATTCATTACTTTCATTCTTATTACTCTTATTTATATTTACTAAAAGTAATAATAATAACTTGCCAAAAACAATGTATCAGGAAACGGGGTGTTACACCCGTGGCTAGGAGATTGGATTTGATATCCAAATATACGGCCCCCGTGGCTAGGAGATTGGATTTGATATCCAAATATACGGCCTCCGTGGCTAGGAGATTGGATTTGATATCCAAATATACGGCCTTCGTGGCTAGGAGTTTGGATTTGATATCCAAATATACGGCCCTTGTGGCTAGGAGATTGGACTCAATGTCCAAATATAATAGCCTTTATGGCTAAGCGGTTGGGTTTAACTACCCGACATATTGCAGGAACCTTTGTGATTCATAACGGCTTTACGGCTATGCGGTTGGGTTTAATAACCTAACAAATGGTAAGAACCTTTGTGATACATATATTGACCTATGTGGCTAAGAGATGAGGCTTAATTGCCTAACATATACGATTAAAGCTGTTGTGGTCATATTACAATAAGGGTAGTGGTGAATCTTAATGATTTGAAATCATAAAAGTTGAAGAGGAGATAGATATAAAACCTTTATGGCTTACGATCAGAAAGGTCGTAGAGTAGATGATTTCATATTGGAAATCAGTGTGATGAAGTATCGTGTAGTGGTACCGAGTAGTGGTACCAAGTTTTCGGTTAGGTGTATACTTGTATTACTTGTATTACACTGTGCTTGTTTATTAGTAGCCTAGGTATCAGTAGATACCAGTGTAACTACAGAAAGAATATTTGTAGTTATTAATAATGAAATATAGCTGGTAGATACCAGTGTAACTACAGAAAGAATATTTGTAGTTATTAATAATGAAATATAGCTGGTTTGATATGTTTATATTAACCGGTACTTATAAGTTGTTGTAGGAGATAACTACACCCACGTATTGGGTGATGTATTACATTTAAATAAGTTATTCATGCTGTTGTTTTGTCACTCACTAAGCTTTGTAGCTTACGTGTGTATGTTATATTATGTGTAGGTTAGCAGTTGTAGCGCCCGGCTCAAATCGTGGGACGATTCTCGATGGTAACTTCTTGTAGATTCCAGAACTCACGAGTACCCAATTATACTATTTATGTTATAAATTTGAAAATTTTTCTGGGTATACTCTGTGTTGAAACTGGGTGTTACAATTTTCCTTTACATGCATGATCCAAGAGAACCTCATTTTACAGCACTCAAGCGCATTCTTCGCTATATTCGAGGTATCAAGGCTCATAGCCTAGCCTATTCTGATGTTGATTAGGCCGGATATCCGGTTACCGGACGATCCACATTTAGGTAGTGTGTCTTTCTCAGCTACAATGTCCTATGATGGTCTTCCAAACATCAGCACACGATTTCCTGATCTAGTGCAGACGTTGAGTATTGGGGCGTGGCAAACGCTGTTGCTGAGACTTGCTGGATTCGCAATTTACTCCTTAAAATATATTATTCTCCTTAACAAGCTATTATTGTCTACTGTGACAATGTCAATGCAGTTTACATGACGTCTAATCTGGTTTAACATCAACGGACTAAACATCTTTCAATCGATCTTCAATTTGTTCGTGCTAAAGTTTTGAAGGGGAAAGTGCATGTACATCATGTACCATCTGCCTCTCAATATGCTGATATATTCACCAAAAGTATTCTGTCGGCTCTGTTTCACGACTTTCGATCCAGCTTGAATGTTCGTGTATCCCCTCCTATTCACACTGTTGGGGGGGGGGGGGGGGGGGCTGTTAGCAGAATACTTATTAGTGTATTTAATGTATTTGTATAACACAATATATTGAATAAGACCATGTTTGTATTTATATGTATTTAAGTCGTATTATACGTGTACTTATACGAATAATGGATGTCAATTGATTTTCAAGGGAAATACCGACTCTCAATATATATATATATATATATATATATATATATATATATATATATATATATATATATATATATATATATATATATATATATATATATATATATATATATATATATATATATATATATATATATATATATATATATATATATATATATATATAAGCGATCGGGTGAGTACTCGTGACGACACCTTAAAAAAATTGAAAATAAATAAACAAAAAATATAAATAATAAATTGGATCATAGTACTATATTGGAGGGAAAAAAATTCGAAAAAAAACTTTTGGATCATTATTTTTTTTATAATGAAACAAAGATACACAAAATAAAATTTTTTTGGATCATTGCTGTTTTTCAGTGATCCAATTTTTTTTTCGAATCTTTTTTTATAATGATATAGTACTATTCTCGATTTTATGATTTGTATTTTTTTTATATTTTGTTTCAATTTTTTTAAGGTGTCCTTACGAGTCCTCACCGAAAAAGGAGTCCTCACCGGAACGGGACCCTATATATATATATATATATATATATATATATATATATATATATATATATATATATATATATATATATATATATATATATATATATATATATATATATATATATATATATATATATATATATATATATATATATATATATATATATATATATATATATATGATACCGATCGGGTGAGGACTCCAATTTCGGTAAGGACCGTGAAGACAAATTTGGACGTCTAATATTGAAAACTGAGTGGCTAATATTCAATGTGAAAAAAGTGATATATCTTAAAATTTAGGGGGTTATTTGACTAAAAATAAAAACTAGTATGTGATTAACACAAATAAAAAATGTAATATGGTAATGTAAACAAGAAACTCACCCCCTTTGGGACACTTGTCGTAATCTGATTAATTGAGTTTTTTTTGTTTTTCCCACTTTGTTATTTAGCGATAACTTTTTTTTTTTGTAAAAAAAATTCTGATTAAAACAAAGCTCTTAAAATTTAATTATCTACAAAACAAACACTATCATGAAATATTGAAAAAAAAATTATTTTTTTATTTTTTATTTTTATAAAAAATCAACAAATAAAAACATTCTCCAAAAATCATGAAAATTTAAGGGGTCATTCTAGACATTATTATATTAGTAAGTTTGTAAAAAGAAATTTTCAGAAATAAGTTTTTTACGTGTACATTTTTTTATTTTTAATTAAAAAACTCATCAAATTAGCAATAAAAAATGTCTATGATCCAAAAATATTAAGAATGAAAATATGTTTTATGATTCAAATTGTTATGAACTATATTTTTTATGAATTAAAACTTATTATAATCAAAAAATGTGTCTTAAATTTTGGATAATTTCAAGATCCACATATGTTATGAATCAAAATATTATATAAAAAACTTTTAAAGTTCAAAACTTATAATGATCCAAAAATGTTATGAATCAAAACTTATTATGTTCTAAATACTAGCATTTTTAAGTATAAACAATGATTCAAAATTTTTGATCCAATATTCAAAACTTGTTATGATCCAAGATCCAAAATTTGTTATGATCCAAAATCCAAACTTGTTATGAATCTTATTTTTAATAATCCAAAACGAGTTAAAAAACAAAAACGAGTTTTAAACAGAAAACAGTAAAAAATAGTAAAAAAACAAACGAAAAAGTGAAAAAAAAGTGAAAAAATGAAAAAAACAACAATAGCAAACTGAAAAAACAAAAACATAATAAAAACTAAAAATCTAGTTTATTAACAAACTAAAAAATATTTTAAAAAATAAATAAATAAAAACAAATAAAAAACTCCGGCTAAAGTATGTTGTACGGACGTACGTAACATGAAATTATATCCTCGACCAAATGACTACGTTTGAAGTTTTTGCCTTGTCCAATCATTGGACGAGAATAGTTATTGCAGTTTTGCCAAAATTAGAATACTCACAGGATCGAGGCCCTATATTATATATATATAAAAGATTTAAATATGGACAAAATAAAATTTTTCGAACCCTATTTGGAAAAGGATTTTAACACAATAATGGTTCGGAAGCAAAGGTTTTATGGACTTTTAACAGTAATATTTTTGTACTTTAATAGTCATCAATACAGACCAAGTACTATTTAAACACTCCCCCGGAACTGTATAAAAATGTTACAATTGAATCCAAAAGTAAGCCCTTCTAGCCTATCTGCGCCTGAACTATTCAACTTCAAACAACTACCACCTAAAATTCTCAAAACATTAAAAAGGACAAAACAATTCGAAATACAATGCCTTATGGCTTCAAATCACACGTATACTTCCTTGCTCTTAGCAACTTTCAGAAACTAAAGCTATATACTTAGCTTCAATGCATAAGGCGACCACCTTGATGCCAATCTTCTTACGCTCGAATCCACCATCTCCTCACGCCGTAGCAAAAACAGGTTGCTCGGAGGCTGAATATTCAAAAAATAGATGCAAAACTGAAATACCCATTTCGCCCCTCACCGAAAAACATCGAGTTGACATATATACGTATACACAGCTTGTCATATTTTCATCTTGTTTCTGGTGGATACTCCATGCAGCAATTTCACAAATCCATGAAAGCTTAGCATCCCATCCGTATGTCGAATCCAATCACTTAGAACAGCATGCAGAGGAACCGAAGGACCAAGCCCTAGTTCCTGAAACAATTTGAGATCACGTTCATCACTTTTATGTTTAAACAGTTAGCTCTGGATTGGTATCAATGGAGACATGAAGATGTCAACTTACTGAAGCAAGTTCTTGGATGACAATGGACCTATTGCCATCTTTATCAAAAATCTCATAAGCACAACGAGCATGCTGTTCCCAGCGGTCGAGTGCTTCAAGCTGATGAACACAAACTGTCGCCGCACAAAATTCGTCAAAGTCCAGTTTATGTGCAGATAGCTGTGATACGATGTCTTTGAATTAGGTCAATGAAAAAATATCATCTAAAAACCATGAATAAGTTTTAATTAGTAGATTAATTAATCACCCAGGTAAGATAGTCCATTATGCGAGACTCCTTCATTGCGCTTGTTGCATGCTTTGCCAAAGCCTGCAACTCAAGAATGCAGAATTGAGACGACGCTTTTTCAGTTGTCTGAAAATCATAAAAAGACGCAGATGAATCGAAAAAGCAAACCTTTTTAATGCTATCTACGGTTACGCTTTCGGTGTTCTCTTTAACTAAGTGCGCAAACTGCTTCTTAAGATAAAAGAGATCGTCGGTGGTCAAAGTTTTAGACAATGCCTGAAATATTACACAAAAAAGCATGCAAGTTAATTAATGCGCATTCTCTCTCTTCATAATCATGCAGTATGTTCATAGTTTACTTATATTGATTTGTACCTGTAAAGCAGCCTTCCGCAAAGGGGATGAAAGCGTGTAGGCTTTCAACGATCTCAGAATTCGAACGTCAATCGGAACTTCTACACCGTTATGATCCCGAATCCATGGATGACCTGAAAGAAACCAGAAAGGTTACGAATCACGATAAATTAACCCAATTTGACTCTTTTCTTGCTGTTTGGAAAGACAACGAACACTTACTTAAAGCCTGGGCAGCGGTCAGCCGTTTACGAGGGTCTTTATTCAAGAGACCCTGCACAAAATCTTTAGCCTGTGGAGTTAACGAAGGCCATGGTACTTCAATGAAACTTGGAGCATTTTTGAGAACTGCCCGGAAAATGCCGGACTCTGTGCGTGCCCAAAAAGGTCGAGTGCCACATAGAAGAATGTATGCTATCACGCCTAAACTCCACACGTCTGCTTCTGTAGAGTATGATCTGAGTAGAACTTCGGGTGCTACATAATACGCACTTCCAACAATGTCGTTGAATTTTTCATCTGCATGTCGCTATGAACACTAATTAACGCGTGTACAGTGTACACCATATTTAACACTTTAACTGTGTGTTTTTGAGACTGACCTGGCTTGAGAAAATCCGATAACCCAAAATCGATGGCTTTTAATTGAGAATCATCGTCCTTTTCTTTCAACAAAAAATTCTAATCAAACGATAACAATGGTGTTACAGATGATTAAGCAAAAGATTAAAACATAAAGTATAGACATGCATGGTAACATTAATTCGTACCTCGGGTTTAAGATCTCGATGCATGACCCCTTGGAGATGGCAAAATGCAACCACATTCAATAATTGTACCATTACATTTTTGGCCTCATCTTCGGTGAACTTCCTGCCCCTACACAAGCGTACAATATAGAGTCAGAACATGAAATGTACGCTTTATTAGGTTTCGAATTTCAAGTGAAGTAAAAGTGCTTTGAAACCTTGAAAGTATTCGATCAAGAAGCTCGCCTCCTTGGCACAATCTGAAAGATGTAGAGTAAGATATGTAATGTATATGTAGAAGTTAGAATGGATATATGAATTTGGTGGTAAGCTTACTCCATAACTATGTAGACATTATCGTCATCTTCAAAAGCATCATAGAAATGTATCAGGTTAGGATGTCCCGCCAATGCTTGCAATATCTTCACTTCTCTTCGGACATCTTCGATCGCGATAGCTGTGGTCATCTGCCAAAAATAAACATATTTCAAGTTATTGAACAAAATATAATTGAAAGATTGATCAACTTCAAATCTCAGTTGGTTTTAGAGTTAAACGTATTATAAGATATCAAATGTGATATAGGTTGAATATTAGTATATATCTTTATTAAAGTTAAAATGTAATGTATGTTGTAAAATGTCTATGATGGTGATATTCTGAGTCTTTTTAGGTTTAAATGAGCTCAATTTGATGTTCAGTACTAGGTGTCAAATGGTGATAAATTTGACACTTTCATGACTAATTGGGAAAATCTCATAAAAGCCTAGCTATTTTCACCATATGCCCAAAAAAACACTATATTTTTTACACTAAAACCCTTATATTTTCGAAACTGTCTAATTTAATCATAATACTCGGTCACCCTAGATAAATGATTTCGTACAACTTATGTGGACTGGATTATGTGTCTTGTGACTTATTAGGGTCTAATCGAGTCCAGCTAGGTAAAATTCGAATTGCAGCAAGAACCGATCGACCCCAGGAAGACATCGAGCTTCGAATTAGGTGAATCACAGCAAAAACCGATCAAAGCTAGGTTAAATTCGAATTGCAGCAAGAACTGATCGACCCCAGGGAAGATATCAAGCTTCGAATTAGGAGAATCACAGCAAAAACCGATCAAAGTTAGGTTAAATTCGAATTGCAGCAAGAACACATCGACCCAGGGAAGATATTGAGCTTCGAGTTAGGAGAATTGTAGCAAGAACCGGTCTACATTTCTAATGAAGGTTTAAAGCCACGTAGGATATGTAACCGACTCCCACATGCCGGTTATAGTGCCTTCGATTGGGCGGTTTCAAAAATATAAGGGTTATATTAGTCGGTTTCGAAAACATAAGGGTTAAATTAGGCGGTTTGGAAAACATAAGGGTTTTAGTGTACAAAAAAATATATAGTGTTTTTTTCGGACATATGACCAAAATAACTTGAGTTTTTGTGAGATTTTCCCTGACTAGTTCTATAATAATCCTTTTGTTTTTCCACTTGTACCGTAGAATTGCCTAAAACATATATAATGGGTGAGGTTGAAAGATGATAATTTCCTAGGATATAGGGAAGTAAAGGGAGGAAGCCGAGGAGTAATATGACAATGAGATGTAATAAAAAAAGTGACTTGTGTAATATTCTTTTACATGTTAAAAAGGTTTATTATCATGTTTGGCAAAGAAGTCATCAAATATATCAAATATATTTTATTCGATAACTCGTAGTTTTATAAAAGTGAAAGGCTCTCATGCACAAAGATTATTGGGTTAAAAAGTCGTGTCCTCAAGTCAAATGATAAAAGGGTTTTCTAATTTTAGTTTATCGATCTAATCTATCATTAATTCATTATTTTTATTGCAAAATGCACGTTTAACATGTTAGAGGTTACAAGTTGCACATGAGACACAATGCATCCGTTTTGGTTTCACATTAACCCATTAAAGTACGACAAATTTACATACATAGGAGACATGTACATATGAACACAATTAATTGACTTCCAAGATACGCGACTATGGTCTGTGGAAAAAACACGTTAACTTGATACTATATTTAACTAAAATATATTAATTAATTTACCCGAACAGATAGTTAAATAATTTGAGGAATCTCTTAGATCTACGGGTTCATTTAAATAAACCTTAAAAAACAGCAAATATATATTTGTGGACGTTAAAAAAGAAGATCTTAGATGCTTTATTTTTTCACATGCTACTGAATTTAAAATGAATTAAAGATCATATATCCAACTAATTCACGTCCACTTGCACTTTATTTGCTCCATTTATGGAAGCGGATCGTCTTCTACTTCGTGCAAGTATTTCTTGATTCAAATAAAAAAATGTTTTTTATATATGTAAATAACAAAATGATATCTGTTGCACCCCAAGAAAATAGAGTTAATTTAAAGAGACTAAATGATTACTTAGGCTAACTTTTGTGGATTTGAAACGCTAATGTATTTTTGTTTTAGAAAAAATAAGTACCAATTTTCTTCTTTAATAAAAACATGGCTATGTTTCTTTTACGTACATACCTTTTTATGACAAATTGTTATGTTTTGGAGCAGTTAAGTTTTGAACACCTAAAAGTAGAGGAGAAATATTTGACTCGGATCATATCACAAGAGATTTTAACTGCAAATTTTAATTATTTTCAACTTAGGCTATTTTTGTTAGAATATCTTATAATAATAAATTATAAGTTACTTGATACTTGATAACTTAACTAGTTATTTACTAAAACGAATTAACAAGTTAGAGAATAACGTAGAAAGCAAGCTGAAAATTATTTTATAATATAAAAACAAAAATAAAAATAATCCTTGTTATATCAAAAAATAACATAGTCATGTGTATACTCTATACCCAGTATAAATTACTAGATCGGTCCGTACTCTATAGTCAATTAATTAGTCTTTTTTTCAAACTAGAAAAAGACTATCTTGATAAAGAAAGTTAAGATATCGATTTATAAAAAGTTGATAACAAAAAACTATAAATGAATAAAGACATTGATGTTTAAAAATAAACTTTCTAAATAATATAGTAAAAGATATTATATTATAGTAATAGTAATGGTAATAATAATTTGTCAATTATATTGCAAGGTCTGTACTTTCTTCCACCAAATATATTAGGCTTGCGTGTTTATTCTTCCTAAATCTATTTCTAACGAGATTGAGAAGCTCATAAGGGGTTTCCTCTGGTGCCACGGTGAGATGAAGCATGGTAAAGCCAAAGTCTCCTGGAAGACTGTATGTCTCCCTAAGACCCATGGTGGTTTGGTAGAAACCAAATCATTAACAGACATGAATGACTTAGAGATCCAAATGATTCAGAGTGTGCAATAAAGTTGTTGATTGAATAAGACAAAATTACGACTTTAACCTTCTAACAAAAACAAAGAACATAAATAAACATTTCAGCAGAGATGAACAATGTATACACAAAATCAAGATTTTCAGGAAGATGGGAGATATAAGGAGAAACCAATAAACATCGATGTCAGCCGCACTGCGCTACACCGCAACCTGTGTCGTTATCGTCGTCCCATAACGGCCTTGAGGGCTGTTATCGTGTTGAGGACGACGACCGATGGTAGAGGTGGTGAGGGCGACGACCGATGGTGGTGGTGGTGTTTCTAGGGTTGTAAAGAGAAGTTGAACGGAGTGTTGTTTAGAGAAAGAGGGATAGTGTGTGTAATTTCTCACATCTAAATTGTTATGAAGTATTTAATCGTTTTTAGTTACAAAATATATGTTTTAAGTTGTAGATTAGCAATTGTACAAGTTTCTATACATAGAGTACTAGTGTCTAAAGAATAAAATCGCAAATAGGAGTGTCACCTGCGATTTCCTAAAAAAATCGCAGGTGAGCATGAATAAATCGCAGGTCGCGATTTCCATAATGCAGGTCTGCTTTTGTTTTTATACTACATGATGAAATTGTATGTTTTGAGAGGCATTGGTATAAAATTGCAAGTGGTAGGACGACATCGCACGTAGCACTAGTCCATCTGTGGTTTCATTGGCTATTTTAAAAAAATTGTTAAATTTTTTCTATTTTTAAAACCTTTTGAGATTAGTTTGTTTTAATTATTTTTTTCAAAAACATTAATTTTCCTACAAAGTAATTAAGAGTATTGTAACTCTAAAGTCTAGTCTACACTCTACAGCATAGAGGACTTCTACAAGGGTTGAAGACGCTACCTTTGCCTTGGGTATGACTTTCACGGCGACCTTCTGACCAATATTATCACCCGACTTACACATGGCAGATACAGTATGCCCAAAATGCCCTCGCCCCACTTCATCTCCAACCTCGTATCGATCCTTGAACCGTTTCGACAACCCGAACCTCTTGTCCAGACCCGGTCCCGCTTCCTGCTTTCCCTCTTTCCCACTCCGACGCCTCCTCAGCGCCGCCATTATATGCTTCGCAGGCGACGGCGGCGGAAACGGTCCCTTTAACAGCCTTTTCGGTGTCGAGTTACCACTCGACTTCCTCGCCGGAGACTTTTTATCGCCAAAGAAGAATCTGACAGGACTGGGACTGTAAAAAGGTGCGGCTTTGTCGCCGGCGGATGTATCATCGTCCTGGTGGTTCTCATTCACGGGTGTCTTTGGTTGCTCCGGGAAATCTCGTGGCAAATATGGGTTGCGTCTTGGAGGCTTGGAAGAGCATGTTCCCATGATGACGCCGGCCGGTTAGTAAGATCCCGGTGTCCAGATTCAGGGTATCTCCGCCGTGCGAGAGGATAATATGGGTTGTTTGCAAATTAATATGAGTTGTTTGGAAATTAAATATGAATGGATACCATTCATTTACTGTCGTACGTTTCCATGATTTATGAGTGTGAAGTAAGGAAACTAGGAAAGCTGGTCGTTTCGATTTATAATTTATATTTACAAACTTTTGGCTTTTTCTTTTTGTGTTATTGTTTTTATTCATTGAAGTTTGAACAATCGAACGGCGGAGATGGAGTAGATGGAGTAAGCTGCTAATTTGGCTGATTCCGCGAATTGGGCTGCTTTCCTTTTTCTCCTTTATTCGCTCTTTTATATATAACTCGAATACTTTTAAGTGTCTTTTTTCCACGTGATGGTTGTTTCGTACAATTAATGTTAACAACTAATACACTGAAAATACGTAGACACTAAGAAATGTTGGTGGTGTATACAAGTATACTCCACCGATCTTGTTAGGAAAGTTGTATTTGAAATGCGAAAAACTCCAAAGTCCAAAAATCGCAATCCAAGAAAATGCTGTGGGGTTTTGAAATTCCGAGTCCGAACTAGCAACAAAACATGTCACATCTACATAATTGTGAATTGAAAGAATGACTAATGTTTGGTCGCCCTCAAGTCCATCTGTCTATTCTTTTGGTAGTCCCATCGATTTCAAATTCAAAATGGTTGAAAACTTATTGATCTCGTTTGAGTTGCCGTGTAGTTTTACCACCTCAGTCCACAAACATATACATCTTATATAAACACCCTACATCTAAGTCAAATGGTAGCCCTTTCCATTATCTAATTACATAATGAAAAAAAAGACAATACGTCTATACCATGATCTTTAAAATATTTTATCTTCCGAATGCATAATCTATATATACCCGGGTCATAGGATGACTTTTGACTGTTTTTAATGCATGTTACTAGACTCGTCCATGCTCTCGTCATAGAACATGATGCAGGAAAGCCTAGCTTCAAGGCCATTATTCGACCGGCCATTAATGGGCAGCTTTTGGAACTACTAGTTTTTTATGCATTTATAAGGCGAGTGAGAATGATGCCAAACGACAGCGCGCCATATATCTTGGCCAAAAGGAAGCCCACCTCAGCCTCAAAGGAGGCCAATGAGGGACGGTGTTGCCATCGGCATGCCTTGGACACCTCGGACTTGCCGAGTTCTTTACCGCACCACCACCCGGCCTAAAGGTTTATTTGTTTTTTTTTAATACACTATTAGAAAATAAGCTTTTGATGACATATATTGTGTGTCATTAAAGGATACAGATGACTTACAAATGTTTGTTATTCAAGCACTGTCATAAATGAAAGATCGCATACATTTGTGTGTAATAAATTTATGGTGATACTTAATATTGGGTTCAATAAGGAATTTGATTGATGAAACATGTTATTGCACGAAGTGAGATAATTGTAGTCTACCTTGCAAGCATGCAGTCAATGTAATGTGGGATATAATACAGAATAGGGAAGATTATGGTGATCCTTAAAATTGGGTTCATAACTACTACAAGTTTAACACGTAGAGGATAATATATATATATATATATATATATATATATATATATATATATATATATATATATATATATATATATATATATATATATATATATATATATATATATATATATATATATATATATATATATATATACAAGATATATCCCATAAATGAAAACAACATATAGGTTATGTCAAACTATCTAATAACATCAACTCTTCCAAAGCATCACAAATAGGTTGGTTTTTCACATTATAAATTTGTTGCCATTTAAAATTGTGGGTGGCTAAGCTAAAGAAAAAGTGAAAAAGGTTAAAGATGAGGGTAGAAGACATGGCATAAGTTTGGAAGTACCTTACATTAACATGCAACAAGTGCCACAACAAAGGGCATAATTGCAAAGACCAAGGTAGATCTGAGTTAGTGGGGGAGGGGCAATAAGAATGTTTTATGAAAATTACATGGTGCACTTGCACTTTAGATGATGGAAGTGTTTGGTTTGAATTTTTATGTTTCATTTTAATGGTTTAATTGTTTATACAGTGTGTATTTCATTTTTTGTCAAGATTTTTATCGTCAAGGATTGTCATTTCTTTGATCAAAAAACGAGGATGATAATTTTGTAGTTAATGTTTGACATTAGGTTGATCAAAACAATATGGTTTAAATGTCATTATGTAAACATGGTTGGTAAATTGCATTGCCTAGTTTAATATGTTCTTGGTTTCCATAGTCACTTTTTTTATATAATTTGTTTTTGGTTTTAGTTGGATTTGGAGAAGTATATTGCCATTTGGTTGGTAGAATTCTTTTTGGTATGATGGTTAATATGTCATAAGTACATTGCTATTTGCAAAAGTACATTTCAATTAGTTAAACGTTTGTGTCGAGTTGCAATTCTAGACCATAATGTATCACTAAGTGATGAAACTATTTTGAATTAACCATTAAAACTTAATCATTTCAAATAGATGGTAGAAATTAGCCCTTACACTTTCAGCATTACAAAACCATTACAAACCCATTACAAAACAATCACAAAGTTAACACAATAAAGTTGCAATTTCGGAAAACTTTACCATTACATATTGAATATTGTAAAACAATGCATTTTTATCACACCCAATACTACATAGTTCATCATTACATTATAGTGTGAGGGTCACATAAGCTCATCTAACATCTAAAATCCAACAAAGCACGGCAAAAGGATCATACGGGCAATTTTTTCAACCTACAAGGACCAACTGCGTAAAAATTTTCATAATTGTCCTCACCAGTTGAGTTTTGGCAAACCACTAGAATAAAATAGTGTAGATTTGTCTAATATTAATAAGCAATTTGTTTATAACAATTAGTCTTTTACGATAGGGAAATCTCCAATGAAGTCCAAATATTTTGGCTCAATTTATGAAAAAGTTTCAAATTAATTTTTATTAACAAAAAAGTCTCAAATTAATTTTTATTAACAAGAAATGACAGAAAATCGGCTAATGTTGGGACTTTTGCGTAAACTGTGCGAAAATATTAGGACTTTATTGAAGATAAAAAAATGTAGTTTCTGTCCTTTTTTGTTAATAAAAATTAATTTGAGACTTTTTTGTTAACAAAAATTAATTTGGGATTTTTACATAAACTAAGTTAAAATTTTGGGACTTTAATGAAGATTTCCCTCTATGATATTACCATGTTTTTTAGTTATTTTCGAATTATTTAGATTATAAGATTACAATAAATGGGTAGACAATATAACTTATTTGGTTCTTGACGAAATTCTATACTTTGTTGAATTTCTATATGAAACTATTTTGGATTCCTATCATTTTCAAAGGGGATATCACCATTTTTGAGAAACAAACTACTTAGGTTGTATTCAAAACATCAATTTATAAACTTGATTTCATCAATAGGTAATAAAAAAAATGAAATGTGTCCCAAATTGTTCACTATACCTACCGTAGCAAATACAACAAGTTGCATACTTTATCTTTTATTACAATTTTGACCCTAAATTTTAATCTTAGTTACGAATTTGGCCCCAACCTTGTTACAAAATTTTCCAAATTTTTTTGCAAACTTTGTTTTTAAATATTTTTATAAAATTACTTTTTCAATAGATTTACCTTTTTACACTTTCTTTACAATTTTTACAGCTATTTTAATTTGTTTAAAATTCTATTAAAACCTTTTTACAACTTTTTCCCAATGACATGTGGAAATTAGTGTTTTTTTAGTTCAATTTAGATTGAGCTCTTACACTTTTTTTTTGTTTTTACAAATCCCTCTTACGAATTCTTACATAAAGATCAATTATTTAGATAACTAGAATTTCTATAAAAAGAACTTTATGGTTTGCTACAAAAGGGTGGTCATTGGTAAATTTAAAAAATATATGATTTCCAATAAATTAACTATCCACCTTGTAAAAACATTCTTGATTTGTAAGAGAAAATATAAAAATTCATGAGAGTATATTGTAAAAAAATAAAAAATCGTAAGAGGATATTTTTTAAACGAATGTTCAGTATAAATATGATGGAAGTTTGTACTCACTTAATGTTCTAAATAGGCTTAAACTCATAGGTTTGCCAACCCATAAGTTAGTCCTAAAGTCGGTGTTCCAATGATGCTACTAACAAATATTGATCAGAAAAATGGTTTATATAATGGAACTAGACTGTACGTGATATTATTGGGTAATCGCGTTACAGAAGAAGAGATCATATCTATATCTATATATCTATATATCTATATCTATATCTATATCTATATCTATATATCTATATATCTATATCTATATCTATATCTATATATCTATATTCTATATCTATATATATATATATATATATATATATATATATATATATATATATATATATATATATATATATATATATATATATATATATATATATATATATCTATAACTCTTATAATAGAGGTCATTCATGAATGTGGATTAAGATAACTAAAATCCTTGCACCATATTGATTTGAAACCCCCAAGACTTTTCAACTTATATAATTTAATGTCTTTGTTAATTAATATGTTGTGCCTATATAAGAACATTATTTACACACTTGGTTACTCAAACCTTATTGTTACCCACATGTTCATATAGAGGATCCCATTATAGATCTCGCAAAGAATCAAACTCGATGACAATCATTTGATTTTGTATTAAACATGCATAAAGATTCATCGGTTGGGTTGCATGGCGTTTGGAAGCCAATTGGAGAAAGAAATCAAACGAGCTTTAGGAGGATTCCGCGTGTACATCTATGATAAAATTGAAGCGAGTGGTTTAAGTTCATTCTTTGTACATCTTTATTCTTTTTTACTGTATTTAATTTCAAGAAAATTTGTATGGCTTGGAGAATATATATTTATGTTTTGAATATTGATAAGTCTCACTTCATGTTTTTATTATACAATAATAACTTAGTAGGATTTTGTTTTTTTTTAAACATACATATTACAATATAATCAACGTTTTTATTTTATGGAGTAGAAACACAAACAAAATATTGATGTTGAAATGTTGTATTATGCAATAAATAGTAATTACAAAACAAATTAATAACCATTTGTTTATTATATTTTATATGTATTTTCATTGAAAATTTGTAGTTTCAATTTGATGTGAATAGTATATAGTAATTACAAAACAAAATAATAACTTGATGGAATGATAATTAAGAAATGAATGATAAAAACAGTTCAGGAAATGTATAAAATGTTGTTTATTTATTAAAACAATAAGTTGTGTTGCAAATTCCAAAAATTAAAGATATCATATTATTGATTTTATTGTCATACGAAATTTGAATGTAATATAATGTTAGAATTAGATTATCATATTATTTATATAGTTGACTAATTATAATTTGAATATATTAATCATACTTAATTAAGTCATAAATATCTATTAACTATCATAAGTAAGAAAGCCTCTTGAGTTACATTATTTAATTATAAATAACCATTAGTTAGAATTTGAAGAGTTTAAGTAATCTTACTAATAAAAATATAAATAATTAGATTTGATATAATAACACATAGTCGTATATAATTTATTTTATGTTAAATAATATAAACAATAATAGATTATTATAATTAAGTTTTTAATAGTGGGTTTTGAGGTTTTTGACGTATTATTTTAACAATATGCTTATTATAAAAAATATTATATTTATAAAATGGTTGATTAATTAGAAATAAATTACAATTCAAAATTCAAAGAGAAAAATATCATATTATTATTTTTATTTAATTAAGAAACAATAATATATATATATATATATATATATATATATATATATATATATATATATATATATATATATATATATATATATATATATATATATATATATATATATATATATATATATATATATATATATATATATATATATATATATATATATATATATATATATATATATATATATATATATATATATATATATATATATATATATATATATATATATAAAGTAAAAGATTTCATTTTCCTTCAACCATATTATTTGAAACATACATAACTTTTCAAATACTTTTTAATAATGAGTACTAAATAGTCTATTTATGTGAGATACGTGTAAATAAACTGAAACATCTACCTAGGCATTAGTCTTCTATAACTTTTGATGGATATATGTGGTTTCAAAAAGATTTATTCTAATTTAACATATCTTAATGATTGTGGTTTTCTCGAAACTGTTGGACGCTTAAAACACTTTATTTTTTATATCTGTCATCATCATCTTTTAATGTTTAGACTATTGAATTTATTTTTTTCTTCAAAAATGTTAGATTTAATAAAAAGTTGTATATTTTCAATTAATTTTTTTTATAAAATATAAATACGAATACACCAGAAAACTCAATAAAATCACTATAATATATAGAAAACCAGTAAATGTCTCATTTCCTATTTAATTTTTATAATCTAAAAATATAAATATGTTTCACTTAAAACGTAATATTTAATGCAAAACTGCATATTTTTCAATTAAACTCTCTTATAAAACTATAATATAAATACACGAAAAAACAAAATAGAGATTTGAAAAATATGTAAAAGAATTCATAAAACTACTAAATGAGTTTGTGTATTATTTATTATCTATAAATTATATAAAAAAAGTTTAGAATAAGAGTAACACTTAGAATTTCAAACTCAATCACCATACTTATATTTATAATCATAATAATATAATACATAATAGCTTCTAAAACAATAAACTAAAATCATCGTATTTCACAAATTTCTTATTAAATAAAAAGATTAATAAAATATATATTAGAGTTCAAAAAATTTTGTTGTTCATGTTTTAACGGGAATAATCATGTTCGATTTCTGGGAGGAGATAAATACGAGTCATGCCTACCTTTTGAAGAATAAGAAAAATATTTTTTATACATGACTCAACTTAATTCAAATATTTAATTTTATTCGATTAACAGAAGTGTAAACGAAGTATCATAACTTAAAACCTCTTGAGTTGTAATGGTTTTAAAATAAATGATTGATTGGAAGTTAGAGAGTTTTGATGCTAAAGTAAACTTTTAATGTAATTAACCAAATTTTATTAAATATGTTGTTTACTACAATTAACTAACTAAATTGATTAAACTGGTGATTTGTTTCATCAAAAAACATTAGAACATCATTTTATAAGTTATTTCATACTAAATATATGTACCAGAATAAATGTTATATTAGTTA
Source organism: Cichorium intybus (assembly GCA_023525715.1). Classification (NCBI taxonomy): domain Eukaryota; kingdom Viridiplantae; phylum Streptophyta; class Magnoliopsida; order Asterales; family Asteraceae; genus Cichorium; species Cichorium intybus. The sequence goes on from CM042012.1 coordinate 119,029,635, forward strand.
GGTTCAATGCAAATTACATATTTTAAATAAAAACTATAAAATATTGTAAATATACAAAAGGTTTCTTAAGCTTCCATTTTAGTAATAGTCAATTGTTAAACTTTTAGTTAAATAATAATTTTATCAAATGGTCTATAATTACGTCTATATAAAAATATAAATAATGGTTAACAATTATATTGATAGTTAACATTCAACAACTAGATTACAAAAACTTAAAAATATATGATATTTTTATATTTTTATTTTTGTATTTCATCAAATTAGGTTTCAGTAAGTCATTTCAATATTTAAAGTGATAAAATAACATAAATTATTCCTGCTTAATGCGCGGGTACTCGCCTAGTAAATATTATAATAGAGGTTATTTAAATCAATATGGTTCAAGATAGCTCATATACTAGCACCACATTCATTTGAATCTCCCACTACAACTCAAGAGTTTTCTAACTTATGTATACTTAATAGTTATAACTCAAAAGTTTTTAACTTATGATTATTAATTGGTAATGACTTTTTATTTTACTCATTTATACACATTGTAACTTATATTAGTAGTATATAAATAAGTTTTGCTCACAAAAAATATACATATGTTTGAAGAGATTTGCAATTCATATGAAGAGTTGAAAAAGTTAGTTTGTGGCATCAATTGTTATTACAATATATAGTGTTTTTATACATGAAGTTTATGTTGAATTCTATATATTCTCTTTATACGATTTGTAAGTGTTTAATATGTTTTTAATACAAAAGTTAATTACTTAGTATTTAAATTAATATTATATAATTCGTGTTTGGTTTTTCATGTTTCTATTTTAAATTTTAGCAAAATAATGTCATGTTTATTTGTATTTTGAGAGAATCCTATTTTAATTGTTTGTTTTATTTTCAACTTTGTATACATACATTTCATGGTTAAATAAATATAATAAGAAGATAAGTCGTTGACGAACGTGCGACGGATTTTCATTAGTGAAAATAATTCATGAGGATATTTAAAAATTATCTTATTTTAGTCATGTTGAAATTTTTATTTTTCATAGTTTTTACTTTTAAATTTATTAATTTATATGTTTAGTCATTAACTATGTAATATAACAAACTTATTTTATTTTTATTATTTTCATCTTCAAAAACTTAAATATTAAACTTATGATAAATTAATGGTATAGTTGACTTTGTTGACTGATTAATTAATATGTTTTACCTATATAAGAGCATTAAAATATTAAAATCATACTTGCTTCACTTATCTTCTTAGTTACTCACACATTCGTTTCACCTTTTTTAAATTTTGTTATCTAGAGTGTGTGAAAAATGACTTAAATTTTGGATGTAATATTACTTGTGTATGATTTTCCCCATTATCATAGAAGAACATTTTTATTCATACGTTTATGGTTAATATTATATTGTCATCGTGTTTGGTCGTTCAACTTTCTATTTTAATTTTTAGCACATAATGATGTCATGTTTATTTGTATTTTAAAATAATTTTATTTAATTGTTTGTTTTATTTTTAACTTATTAAAACTAATTGTTGTATATATAGCTTTCATGGTTAAATAAATACAATAAAAAGAGATATTGTTGATAAACAGGTGACTAAATTTCATTAATGTAAACCATTAATGAGAGTGTTTAAAAGTTATATTATTTTCTTCATCTTAAAACTTTTATTTTATAAGGTTTTTACTTTTAAATAGATTAATCTATCTTACTCATTAGCGAAATATAAAATACCAAACTTATTTTATTTTTATTATTTTCATCTTCAAAAATTTAAAATCTTAATTATATAACTAAATCCAAATATAACTCCTAAAAGTTAAAATTAAACTAAAATCAAAACTAAAAGATCAGTCACACGAAACTCCAAGATTATATAAACTATTTTCAATTAAAGTTTATAATTTCAATTTGAAGTGAGGATTAACCGGTAATTTCAAAACAATTTAATTACAATTATGTAAAGAGAGGTATAAAAAGAAAACAATTAAGAACTCATAAAATATTAAATACATTTACCATGATAAATAAATCATATATAAAACTTATAGTCGTATACAAATCATTACACACACACACACACACAGATATATATATATATATATATATATATATATATATATATATATATATATATATATATATATATATATATATATATATATATATATATATATATATATATATATATATATATAGGGTCTCGTTCCGGTAAGTACTCTTTTTTCGGTGAGGACTCGTAAGGATACCTTAAAAAAATTGAAAAAAAATACAAATCATAAAATCGAGAATAGTATTATATCATTATCAAAAAAAATTTGGATCATTAAAAAACAGCAATGATCCAAATTTGTTTTTATTTTGTGGATCATTGTTTCATTATAAAAAAAATTAATGAACCAAAAGTTTTTTTTCAAATTTTTTCTCCAATATAGTACTATGATCCATTTTATTATTTATATTTTTTGTTTAATTTTTCAATTTTTTAAGGTGTCCTCACGAGTCCTCACTTTAAGAAAAGTTCTCACCCGATCGCTTATATATATATATATATATATATGTATATATATATATATATATATATATATATATATATATATATATATATATATATATATATATATATATATATATATATATATATATATATATATATATATATATATATATATATATAGAGAGAGAGAGGTTCAAACGACGACAATTCTTAACCAATCATTTCATAAGGGTATAATAGTAATCCTAGTATATCTATATTAGTAATAAAATCAAGATAATTATAAGTTATCTAAAATAATGGGATTGGTTATAATTATTTCCTAATATAGATTTTTTGAATTTTCGTTGGTTTTTTTTCTTTTTTTTTTTTTAATTTTCGTCACTGAATTTAGTGAGTTTTTTTGTTTTGAATTTTCGTCACTGAATTTAGTGTATAACTAGTCGACATTAGCAATGAAGTAAAATTCATCAACGAATATTTGTACAAGGATATGTAACATGACAAATTCGATGTAATTCATTAATGAATATACGTAAATAACATTAGCATTACAGTAAAATTGGCATTACAATGAATATTCGTCACTGAATTTAGTGAATAAGCATTCGACACTGGCATTACAGTAAAATTCATCAATGAACATTTGTATAGGGGATATGTAACATGACAATTCAATGAAATTCAGACATGAATATACGTGAAATTGGTTACAAGTTTGCTCTCAATTTTGGTATTCATCAACGAATACAATGATTTATTATACTAATGAATGTAAAATCAATAAGTAATCTGATTATTCATCAATGAATACAATGTTTGGGTATACTAAACCCCTAAATTCATCAATGAATGATGCAAAATCAACAAGAAATATGATTATTCATCAATGAATTTAACATAATTAAACAACGAATGAATGTGAAATCAATAAGTAACATGATCAACCTATTGTCTCAAAAAATATGAATCATCTGTATCAACATTGTTCATGATGAACCTCGTCACCATGTATGCGACTTGAAAAGCCATATAACAAATCAGATTCAAAGCAGTCGCGTCACTTTCAAACAACAATACCCAGAAAATATGTCGTCTTCATGCCTAGAAAATGGTTCAAAGTATAAATTGCATCAGACATGTTATAAAGATAGTACTGGAAAGTAGGATGTTGTATATTATCAATGAATGATGCAAAATCAACAAGTAATTTGATTATTCATCAATAAATTTAACAGGACTCAACAACTAATGAATGCAAAATCAACAAGTAATATGATTATGCATCAATGAATACAATAGTTGGTTATACTAAACCCATAAATTCATCAATGAATACAATGTTTTATTATACTAATGAATGCAAAATCAACAAGTAATTTGATTATTAATGAATAACACGTACAATCATTAACGAATAACATATATCATCAATGAATTTAACAGAAAACATATAATCATCAACGAATAACACGTACAGTCATCAACGATTCAAGTATTCATCAATTATCAATGAAGTTTGATATGTATGTGTATTCAACAATGAATTTAACATGTATAATCATCAACGATTTAAGTATTAATACCACTTACTCATTTTTAATGGCAAACATGTAATTTAGCATAAAAACAAAGATGTTGCCTTCAATTACTAAGTTTAACTTATTTGAATATTTGGTAATCGGTAATAAGTAACATTAACATAAAAACTCACAATGATACATCATAGGGGGTAAATTTCATAAAAGACACTAACCTTCTAAAAAATTTCGATTTTGACACTGTGTTATTTTTTTTTCAATTAAATCACTAAGTTTTCAATTTTTTTCAATTAAGTCACTATGTTTTCAATTTGGTTTCAATTTTGACCATTTGACTGGTCAACCCGGTAGTCAGCTGACGTGGCATGATGACGTGTCAGTTTTTGAAGATGCGACGATGACGTGGCATGCTGACATGGCACCCGAGTGTCAAAATTGAAACAAAATTGAAAACATAGTGACTTAATTGGAAAAAATTGAAAACTTAGTGTTTTAATTGAAAAAAAAATAACACAGTGTCAAAATCATTTTTTTTTTGAAAAGTTAGTGTCTTTTTTGGAATTTTTTCTACATTTTTTAAAATGATAAATTTGTCTTTTTACGTTTTTAGAACATATAAATATATTTTTTACAAGTATAAAGACGTATTTTTATACTTTTAGAAGCATACATACCTTTTCATAAGTATATATACGTATTTATACTTCTAAAGACGTAAAAAACGTATTTATACTTCTAAAGACGTAAAAAATGTATTTATACTTCTAAAAATGTATTATACTTCTAAAAATATAATAATATGTATTTATACTTTTAAAGACGTAAAAACGTATTTATACTTTTTAAAATGTATTATACTTTTAACCGAACGAACTTAAACCAACATAAAAATATATTTATATTTCTAAAAACATAAAAATATGTATTTATACTACTAAAGACATAAAAACATATTTATACAACTAAAATGTATTATACTTCTAACCGAACGAACGTAAACCAACATAAAAATATGTATTTATACTTCTAAATGAAAAAACATACGCGGACGAACTTAAACCAACATAACGGAACAAATATAAACAAACAAACATAAATTAACGAACAAATACTTATTTTTATGTTTTTAGAAATATAAAATACGTTTTTTTACATATAATCACGTATCGTATCAATCAAAAGCATGTTTATAGTGGAAAAACAGTGAAAACGAACTTAATCCAACATAAAAGAACAAACATAAATTAACGAATAAATACTTATTTTTACGTTTTTAGAAATATAAAATACGTTTGTTTTGCATATAATCACATATCGTATCAATCAAAATCATGTTTATAATGAAAAAATGTCAAGAAAGAGTTTTAAACTCGTTTATAATACGTATTTTATTGATTTATATATGTTTATATGCAGAAAAACGTATTTATATTTTTAAAAGCATAAAAATATACATTTATATATACTTAAGACAACGTGTAACGCCAAAACATGTTTATTATGTAATTATAATAAAAAGGGCAAATAGGTCATTTTACCTTAGAAGGGTAATTTGGTCTTTTGGACAGAAAAGGACTAAGTTTGTAATAATATTTTGAGTTTTGGACTTAAAATGTTATAAAATCTGATTTTTGTCATAAACTTTGTTAGTTGTGGCAAAAGTTTAAGAAAGGCAACTTCAGGGACCAAATTGAAATTTCTGGAAGTATAAAAGGATGGAAGCTTCTCCCATTTGTGTGCAGATTTTAGAGAGTTACGGGAGAGTTTCCTTGTGCGATTTCTGCAAAGTTTTGAAGAGTTCTTGAAGATTGAAGCTTGAAAATCGGATTATAGCATTCAAGTGAGGAATTGGAAGCTTGAAAGGTAAGTATTCCAAGTTCTTGATTGTTTGTTCTTGAGGAATTTTTATAGAAAATGAAATGTGCAATTTCAGTTATGAAATTATGTGATAAGTAGCTTAATACTTCCAATAAGTCATGCTAAAAAGGACTTAACTCAAGAAAATAGAAGTAGGTTGATATTGTTCAAGAATTAGGATTTTGATCAAGAACCCTAGATAATGAGTTCTTGTGACAAACTTGATTCTAATGGATTAAAATGAGTTCTAGATGCTATAATGACTGAAAGAAATCATTAGAAGCAAGTAGAATTCAATAATTTCGGTTTTTGGAGCAAAAATGCAAAAACGGGAAATTGTATAAATGGGTTTGAATTTGATTCCCCAATGGTTTAAAACTTGTTATTAGTCAAGGGTTTTGGTCTTGGAACATTTCCTAGGGATTAAGTCGAGTAATAAGACCTTAACAAGAGAAAAATGGAAAATTCTAGCATAAAATCGGAGTTTCTGCACCTCTGTCCAGCGCTCGCGACTTGACCAGGGGGTCGCTCGCGACTCGAAGAGTGGTCTTTGCGACTCGACCAGGTGGTTGGTCGCGACTCGAGCCCTGGGCAGAAACCATTTTGTCTTCTGTTAAAATTTAGTGAATTTTCCAAGTTTGATTCTTGTGCTAGGCTTATCCGATTGACCTGAAATTTTAAACATAGGTCTAATATGTTGTAAAACTTCATGGAAAATTATCGGAATACAAATACGACCTCCCGAAAGTACTGTAGTAGAATACACGTATTTCGGGAAGTGTATTAAATTTTTATACCAATGGTTAATGCTTGGAATTGGTCTTATATTAGACTCTTGTGCATTAGAACCAACTGAAATGGTATATTAACATATAATCATTATGAAATGAATGAAATTATAGGTACGGGACAAAATCTTGCGGATTTCATTTCAAGGCAAGAAACGACAAAAGCTAGTAGTAGCAAGCCTTCAGGTGAGTAATCTCACTGTTATCCGTTGTGATAGATATTAAATGAGCAGCTGCAGATGGAAATTGTTTTGGGGACGAAAATGACAGATTATATGATTTGATATATGACAATACCAGATAAGCCGTGAGTCTGATATAGACAAGAACGGAGCTGTGAGTCAATAAAAATGATTGATATGACAATACCAGATAAGCCGTGAGTCTATGATAGACAAGAACGGAGCTGTGAGTCAAACTTATATAAGACAATACCGGGTAAGTCGTGAGTCATCGAGATGACAAGAACGGAGCCGTGAGTCTAGGCAAAAAGGGGATAAACCCGTGAGCCATATATGATTTTGTGTTGCATGAGAATGCATATTTGATTTTGTATAGAGAATTATATTCTTATACATGTTATATTTGATTTGATTACTCATTGGGCTTTATAGCTCACGGTTTTATTGATATGTCCCTGCAGGTGAGCGTGATCCCGCCAAGGGAAAAGATAAAGTCCGTGACTGAGGACTTAGTATTTGAAGTGACGACCCGGCTTGAAGAATGTATAATATTTTATGTATTGTACTTCGTGATACGCTTGTACTCGTATTGTATTAACTAATACCCCTACTTATGGTTTGATTGTAAAATATTTGGTTTGAAAAAATGAAAAATTTTTGGGGTGTTTTTGTTAATAAGTCGGGTGTTACACAACGTATCTATGTTTCTAAAAATATAAAAATACGTATTTATACTTGTAAAAAAAATATATTTATACGTTCTAAAAACGTAAAAAGACGAATTTATCATTTTAAAAAATGTAGAAAAAATTCCAAAAAAGACACTAAGTTTTCAAAAAAAAATTGATTTTGACACTGTGTTATTTTTTTTTCAATTAAAACACTAAGTTTTCAATTTTTTCCAATTAAGTCACTACGTTTTCAATTTGACACTTGAGTGTCACGTCAGCATGCCACATCAGCGTCGCATCATTAAAGACTGACACGTCATCATGCCACGTCAGCTGACTACCGGGTTGACCGGTCAAATGGTCAAAATTGAAACCAAATTGAAAACATAGTGACTTAATTGAAAAAAATTGAAAACTTAGTGACTTAATTGAAAAAAAAAATAATACAATGTCAAAATCGAAATTTTTTGGAAAGTTAGTGTCTTTTATGAAATTTACCCTACATCATATCGTAAAAAACGGATGGATCTTTCATCACAATCACTAGAGAATGTTAATAAAATATTTAAATAACTTTTTGCAAAAAATAATTACCATTTGAATTCCTCATTTTCTTGAACCTTAAGGAGGCACGTCATGTTTCTCATCCAAGGTTAATAGATGCATCGCGAACCCCCATGACGGAAATCCCATGTGATACGACCCATTGTGATGAAGTGATCCCAACCGTTGGATTTTTTTTCCAATAGGGTTGATCATGAACCCACTTATGAACCCACTTCAGCATAATATGGCAATGACAGTCACGATCCTCGGCCATGTAATTATTCGTCCATAGATATTTCCTAGGGATGGCAAAAGGTGAGACGACACGACAAAAATACACGATACAAAACGAAATTAGGACGAAATCGAAATTGGAATTCGTGTTCATGTCGTGTAAAAAAAATCCGATTTCGTGTCGTGTCGTTTTCGTGTTCAAAATCACACACAATAATAACACGATAATGACACGAAATTAAACCGATACTAACATGATATTAAGTCGATAATAACACGGTATTAATTCGAAATTATACACAGTATTAAATGATAAATAATAAATATTAACCTAAAAATATTACATTAAATAAAAAATAAATGTTATTATTTTGAAGCATTCTAGTACCATCTTATGTCATGCTTATCGTGTTGTCGTGTTTTTCATCGTGTTTTCATGTTTTTCGTTTTGTCGTGTATTAATTTATGTTATGCAAATGACTATTTTATGTTTTTTTGTCGTGTTTTCGGGTTTTTCGTGTTTTAATTTAGTCGTGTTCATGTTAGCAAAAAAAAACACGACATCGTGTCGTGTCGTGTTCGGGTTAAAAAAACAAATTCGTGTCGTGTCGTGTTACTCGTATACACGAAACGACTGCCCGATTTGCCACCCCTAATATTTCCCGACGGCAAGCCCAACATAGAATAGAATGTAGTACGCTGTAGCGGATTCTGGGTTTAGCATTCTATATCGATCGTTCAATATCCGATTACGAAAAACAATATCAGACGTGAATTGATCCGTCCAAAACCACGCTCCGGCGAGCCTTTCCGGTATCACTCCTGCTAGCTTTGTTGCACGTCCTCCAAGATCGTCGTTGGAATACATGTCGCAACGAACACCGCCATTGCTCCTCCATGTTGGGTGGTCGGATGTTTCTGTAGTCGTTGTCAGATTAAAATCGTGGTGAAAATTCCGGCCATGGTATAGATGCCATCAGTCCATTCTTGTTGAGATGATTACCACTGTCGCTATCCATCGATCTCTGTATATTGTTCTTCCCATACGTAGACTCCTCGAAAACACCATCTTGTTGTTAGGGTTTTGAAATCGTGATCGGGAAAGACGAGATTAGAGGGGGGGATGGATTTTCGATGGAGATATATATATATATATATATATATATATATATATATATATATATATATATATATATATATATATATATATATATATATATGTCTGATTTTATGGACCTTAAAAATTTTGATTCCCATTATACCCTTTTGACAACACAAAAGTTACATTTTCATCTCATTAATTTTCTAATTTACATAAATGACTCATTTAATAATAGCTTTAGATCTGAATTTTTGGATGGTCCAGATTTGTCCTCGTGTTCTAAACATTTTAAGTGTCCTCAATTGAACCTATCTCTCTCTCTCTCTTTATATATATATATATATATATATATATATATATATATATATATATATATATATATATATATATATATATATATATATATATATATATATATATATATATATATATATATATATATATATATATATATATATATATATATATATATATATATATATATATATATATATATATATATATATATATATATATCGCATACAAAATATTAGGTGTCTATAATTAGTGTCTATAATTAAGTTTTTAAAAGTATGTTTGTAGCTTTTTGATGTTTGACTATCTATATATATAATTTAATTCAAAAGGGTTATTGTGTAACTTTTTTCAAGTTTTGGATACAAATATTACACTTAATACATGATATATATTATGACAACAATTTATATTTATTATTATATGTTTAGATTGGATATAAAGTTTTAAAGCTCATGTAATCGACTAACATTTTTACTATATACTTTCACTCCTGCGCAACGCGCGGGTAGATGCCCAGTTTGATAGTAATACTGGAAAACACACTTTTATCCAAGAATGAATTTGATACATTCAAACAAAATGGTTTCTTTCAAATTTCAACGAATTAAATTTTCACTTGTTGTATGTTTAATAAGTAAGAGTCAAGGAGAATCACCATCTAAAGTTGGTTTTTTTTTAAACTAACCTGTTTTCACAAATGACCAGTTATATGTTGTATTATCCAAATTTGAAAGTAAAGAATGACTAAAATTATTAAGATTTTAAATAAATATAATAAACTTACCAATTAAACATCAAATGATATATACAAAGAAGCCTTTAAAGATTTATGAATTTTGATTCATCATTTCATTATCTATGTTATTGCTTTATAACTTAATTTTTTTAGTTACTTATTGGTACTTTCAATTATATCTAATTTGAAAGTTTTTTTCTTATAATTATTTACTCTTCTTGCTAATTATTTAATATTTTTATTCAACATATCTAATACATCAATCTCTAACCTTGTTATCTATTTAAAACATATTTTTTATAAATATCCATTTTCTTATATAATCTAGGGATGAGCATAGGCGGGTACCCGCCTAATTTGGTCAGAACTGGAACCAGAATCGGAACTGACGGTTCTTGTAAAGTTGGAACCAGAACTAGAATTGGTGTAAGCAGTTCTTAAATTTTAAGAACTAGAATTGGTGTAAGCGGTTCTTAAATTTTAAGAACAGGAGTTGAAACCGGTAGTTCTAATTCAATGACCGGGTAACCTAATTACGCCATTTTTTTAATTTCGTCGTTACAAAAAGAAATATTATCCATATAAACAAAAGCTAACTACCAGAACTAGTTAATTATGATACAAGTTATAAATTACAAAGTAAATGTAGTCCAATAATAGTTATAAAATGTTACACATGAGAAAATAAATATAGTTCATTACGATATATATTATAAACGATAAAGGGGTGAATTGATTTTGATTTGTAAATATAAGAAAGATCAAGATGCTATTGTAACGCCCCAAATTTCAGTCCAATTAAAATTTTCTTTTAAAAACCAGAGTATTAGTTTTTAAACCATGATTCATTCATCCAGATACATCCACTTAAATCAATAAACATCATGTTTAAAAATTAGTAACATTGTTTCCAAAACATAAACAAACATCAAAAGCCTAAAACCATAACGTTGATGTAGTGCAGTCACGTCGTGCCCTTCCCCTTATTACTTGAACTACCTGAAAAACATTTAAACTGAAATAGTAAGCACCAAACTTACTAAGTTCCCCAAAATACCACATGACCCATCACATAGTAAGCATACCACACAATGGCTCTCGGACTAGCTCTGATCCGCCATGCTTGCGAGCTACCCCTATTCCGCCAACATCTAAGGATTCTCAAGCTAACCCCGATTCGTCCGGCTCATGGGCTAACCCCACTTCGCCAATATCTGAGGACCCTCGAGCTGGCCCCAATTCGCCTGGCTCACGAGCTGACCCCTCTTTCGCCAACATCTAACATAGTCATAAAAGCAAATCCTACGATTAAGAAATCATCGAGCAAGGCTAAAACTGTCTAAGTACACATTTCTAACCTAACAGGTCCTAGGCCACCTACGAATGCGATGTCATACATAGTATGATGAGAAAACTCACCTGTCTTGCAAATTGTAAGAATGTACACGCGCGTTCTCGACACTCGATCAACACAAACATCCTAAATCATTAATAGGATCAAATCAGTTACCTAACCCAACCAAGGTCAACCCCATGGTCAACCCTTCGAATCCCCTAAGGTTTGACCAAACGTCAAACTGGTCAAAAAGTCAACAGTCAAAGTCAACGGTCAACCATCAGTCACGAACCCTTGGTGGTCGCATCACGAACCCTGGACAGTTCATTTTCTTCATTAAGTCATTAACATGTTACGTTAGAGGCCAATAACTTCCAGAACCCATCAATTTGGTATGTATATCCATAAAAGTATGAACTCTATGGACATGCATCTCTAATACATGTGCAATCCAAGAATCTAGGTTAAAAGGAGTTCAAAACGCTCAGTAATGTTTGCATGGACTCAAGAGGGCTTGAGTATGCCCTCTTCCAAGGTTCAAGAGTTCCAGAAGATGACATAAAATCGATCTAATAGTATGGAGTTCCCAAAACTCCAAAGATACCACAAACATTGACCCAAAACTACAATAACTTAACCTAGACTCCTAGATCCATGAAGAATAACCATCAAGTAGGAAGCTTTAATACTTACAAAGGACCAGAAGAATATGCTAGAGCTTAACTATAGGATACTCCATGGCACCAAAGCTTCCCTTCTTCTTCATCAACCAACCTTCAAAATCCAATAAATGGAGCTAAAACATAAAGGAGGGCAAGGGTTTACAAACTAGGGTTTCACAGGTGTGTAGAGGCTGATAAGAGACGATCTCCTGGGGTTAAGTGCCTTAAATAAGGCTCAATTCCTGAAACCTAGGGTTTAACACCCTGGCTGCTTCGCGTCGTGAGCAACATGCTCCACATGCACTTTATTAAACCCTTCTTCACGCCACGAAAGCTACCCTACACGTCGTAAAGGTCTAAGAGCTCAACCTTTAATTTAGAAGTTTGGCATTATTAAATCTTAAACTCATACTTGGGACTCGGACATTACATCTATACTTGAGTTTACATGGCACTGTGAATGCAAATGTTTAGTGTTTTAGGCCAAATCATAATTCTTATCAAAAAGTATAATAAGTATTATCTTATGCTCACCTAGTCTAATTTTTAATATATATATATATATATATATATATATATATATATATATATATATATATATATATATATATATATATATATATATATATATATATATATATATATATATATATATATATATATATATGGGTACACCATAAAAAATTATACCCGTTTACAGGAATTCATATCCAATAAAGGGCATACTGGGTTTTTTATTAGGTCCTATGCGGCAGGGTGCTTATAAGGAAGGGGGTGGGGGAGCAAGGTTCAACAGTTAGTTTCTTTCCACTATTAGTATTCTTTGAGTATGGATTAATTAAGTTTCCCAATGACGATTTGTTTTTTTATAGTGAGTAATTTCTGTTGACAAAGAGAGTTTTAAGTGAAAGAAAGAAAATTGTTATAATAAAAAATTATACAAAGCATATTGTTATTTTATGCATTTAGCACTTTTATGAATGAAATTGGTGTCATGTCCTGTCATATTTCATTAAGGGATAAAACAAAAAAGGTACCACAAACCAACTATTTTTTTATTGAAATGTTTGCTCACCTTATTATTTACCCCTATAGCATAGGATTCAAATTCTGTTTAGGTATCACCAAGAATGATAATTATTTTTTCTTCGATTTGTTATTTCTCTGACATCATTTGTAGCTCTCTTTTCAAATTAAATTTCTTTTCCCTTGGACGGTAAAGAATGGTACAATGAACCATGTATAATTTGAAATTTGTAAATCATGACATAGGTATATATGGATTTCAACTAAATGTTGCATGAGAAATAACGTATCATCAATGTTTTTAAATAGAACTGGCCGTCTTTCTGATAACCTGTCCGACCAGTCGAATGGATCCCCGCAACAGAACCATTACACGCTGAATTGATTGTGATGCTAATAACCAGAAATAGAACAATCTATATCAGACTGAAATTACATGATTGGACCTCCAGATGTTGCTAAATCAGCAAAAAGGAGGCTTTTTTATCATCAATAGCAACAAATAAGTTGTAGATGACTTGAGACATGTAGAGTTGTACAATTATGTTTTCCATCCGCACACATCCTTTATATCGTGTGAAATTACTAAAACACTGTCAAAGTTACAAGTCGCCTGATTTTGACTGCTTCAGTTACAAACAGCTTTTGTGTTAGTCTGCACTGCTTGACCAGTAATGCAACTATCCACCTTAACCTACAAGATACAAACTGTAGAAAAGGGTTAAATCTAATACATCATTTTTCTCTCAATTATTTGTGTAAAATAGTTTCCTACTTTCATTTATTCTCTTCAGACATAATTGATTAATGATACTATACTACTGCCTTCCTTATACCCAAAAGGAAAATAGCCATAGAAACACCTCAACCTTTACCTGCACTTTCAATTATAGCACTCTTCCTGCTAGCTACAAAAACAAAACTATCTTAAAATTCACAAAACCCCGTCTTTAGACATAATCCAACATTTGAAATTTATGAATATTTGATTACACTTTTATATTTATGATATATATAAACCTCTGATAACAAACATACCTTCACATGCCATTCTAGAGGAAGGAAAGTTCAACCTCATGTGCAATTTAACATATCTGCACATAAACTACGGTTAAGATTCAAAAGAAACAATAACCTTAGAAAAAACTACAGACCCAGTTGTGAAAAAATGAAATTAGAGCCATTTGATGATATAGAACCTTAAGAATCTCTAAAACATGGAACCAAATAGTGGTTCCAAAAATAAATTTATGAAATGCAAATAATTTAGTATCTGTAAAAATAATAAAAAATCAGAATATAGATATAAAAAGGATGCAATTTGGAAATCAAACATCCATGTACTTACTAAAATAATAATCCATATGATAATCCATTATAGTACTATACATTCTCTAGCCTAGGTCATAAATGCACTTATAACAAAACTATGTAGAAACCTTACGCATCATCTAGAGAATAAAAGTTATCTAAGCAAAGTTTATCAACTCCTTATGCCTGAATATCATGATATACCCCAGCCTCCTTTTGTGCATTTACTTACATTTAGAACGGCCTTCCCAACTCCCAAATTACCAATGAAGACAGCAAACCATCAGCAGAACCAAAAAGAAATTGCACAGAATCAATCAAAATCAACAAGCAGCGAAATAAGAACCTTTACTTCACGCTCACGAGAGCGTTGCAAATACTCTTCTTTGTCCAATTTCCTTCCGAAAGTGTTGTCAACTCCAACAGTCTACATACAAAGATTGGAACTATTATTACTGAGACAAACCAAACAATAAAATAAAATTATGAAATCTGTGAATTGCAAAACCTGATAAAATCTGATTAAAGGAAAGGGAGGGGGAGAGAGAAAAGCTTACATTGTTGGTTTGAGCCATTGCTTGGAATCAATTAGGGCTTGACGACAAGGTGGTATCTCTCAGTCAATTAAAATCAAAATTAAATCAAAACTGGATGCAAACTAATGCTGACAAAAAAAAACCAAAAAAGAGGGACATATAAAACCCATATTAGGGTGGAGACCAGGGACCGGAACTCATCAAAGAGACACCTCAGAACCGAAATACATGTTTCGACAAAAGACAACTCAGAATCGATTCCTGCTCACACAATAACACGGAGTCATCAACCATCATTAAAAAATGAAAAATCAAATAATTAGAAGATGAACTTGCAGGTCTTTAAATCAGTTTAACTTCCGTATCTGCTTATTATCCATTCAGAAACCCAAAATCAAGGATGAAGATTAACTTATAGTTTATTGTTGAAATCACGAAATCATCGCAAGATCGAGAGATAGAACGTGAGAAAACAGTGATTGCGGTGGTGCGCTAGGCACACACAAAATAATCACAAATCATACCTATTAGGGTCTTGACATCATGAAAACACACAAAATCTAGAGACACAGAGAGAAAGGTGGTGAAAATCAAAATATACTTACCGGTTCGCAACCAGATTCTTGTGGCGGCGACGGACGATTATTGTGGCGGGTTAGCAGTTGTGGTGGTTCTGCCGAAGGAGGGGTCGACGTTAGGGGTTTGAGATGGTTGTAATGGATGTTCGTGTGATTGAGAGGGTGTTTGAAATGGTTGTGACGACAGAATAGTAGGATGGACACTTATTGAAAGATGTCTATATGGATCAACCTGAAGGTTTTGTCGATCCCAAGCATCCAAACAAAGTGTGCAAGCTTAAAAGATCTATCTATGGATTAAAGCAAGCGTCTCGAACATGGAACATCCGTTTTGATGAAAAGATTACGAGTTTTGGATTCATCAAAAATGAGGATGACTCCTGTGTTTACAAGAAAGCTAGTGGGAGCATTGTCATAATCCTAGTATTGTATGTAGATGACATACTTTTATTTGGAAATGACATCCCAACCTTAAAAGGTGTCAAAGCGTTCCTTGAGAGTTGTTTCTCAATGAAGGATCTAGGGGAAGCTGCTTATGTATTAGGCAAAAAGATATATAGAGATAGATCTAAGAGACTTATTGGTCTTAGCCAAAGTGTATATATTGATAAAATCTTGAAAAGGTTCAAGATGCAAGACTCCAAAAGTGGATTCTTGCCAATGCCGCATGGCACCATCCTAAGCAAGTCTCAGTGCCCAAACACTAGGACTGAACTTGAAAGGATGAAACATGTCACATATGCTTCGGCAATTGGGTCCATCATGTATGCCATGTTATGCACTAGGCCCGACGTCTCATGTGCCTTAAGTATGACTAGTAGGTATCAACAGAACCCAGGTGAAGCCCACTGGACTGCTGTAAAGAACATTCTTAAGTATTTGAGAAGAACTAAAGATATGTTCTTAGTTTACGGCGGTTTGGAAGAAAGCTTAAAGGTAAAGGGTTACACTGACGCAAGCTTCCAAACAGATAGGGATGATTCGAAATCTCAATCTGGGTATGTCTTTATTTTAAATGGAGGAGCCGTGTCTTGGAAGAGTTCCAAACAAGAAGTGATTGCACAATCCACTACAGAATCAGAATATGTTGCTGCTTCAGAAGCTGCTCAAGAAGCTGTCTGGATGAGAAAGTTCATAGAAGATCTAGGGGTTGTTCCTTCCATTCGGGACCCTATAGAAATCTTCTGTGACAATCTAGGTGCTATAGCTCAAGCAAAGGAACCTAGATTGCATCAAAAAACCAAACACATTCACCGAAGGTATAACTACATTAGACATGAAGTTAAGAATGGTGAAATAAGTATTCACAAGGTTCATACAGATCAAAATTTGGCAGACCCATTCACGAAACCTTTACCCCAAACTAAGCATGAAAGTCATGCTAAGGGTATAGGACTCCGTTTTTCTAATGAATGGATTTGATTTGTGTTTAATGTTTTATGAATATGAACTTATGTAAACGACAAGAATTATGTAATATATGTGACGTGATGTTTCATTCATAATTATTGTGTTTTATTAGCATGTTTAATCCTTGAATAAATTAGTTATTCTAAACGTCCATAGTCGATCATAGTTGTGGGAGCAATTATGAAGTAAGACTAATATGAATTGGATTGGTTGACTTTTATGGGTAAAAGTAGCAAAAGGTTGCAACCAAATTCATAGGTACTTGTCAGTGAACAAGTATTGGACTTGACCCGTTTCAAGATCACTCCATGGATCATCATCATAAGTGATTCTTGAATAAAGGTATTATCATTGTATCCTTTGACCTGAGATACATATTTGGGACTCAAGTGTAGAGTGTACTATGCTTTGATATGGTTTACTGTTGTTCTTGAAATAAAGACAACCATAAAGGCCATACTCATGCATAGTACTAACTATATGAGGGGCGTATGTAGTCAAGACGGGATTTGTTTCTCTTATGTGTTGAGAGTTAGACATCTAAGGCGCCTGATTGAAAGTTGAACATAAAATGAGAATGATTAAGATCCATGTCTCATGTTCAACAAGATGTCTGTGACAAAGGGATAAGTGATAGATAACCTTATACATCAATTAGAGCCTCGTGTTTTCTAAAGAATTGAATGTTGTTGAATGGCACAATGTCATGTGTTATTGGGGGCAGTGAAATGTTGCTAGACGTTTACCACTGTCGATATCATTCTATGATGCAACCTTGTGCAAGTGGGAGATTGTTAGTTCTATATGCACAAGGATGATTGCACCCAACAGCAGCACTTTCTGAAGGAAGTAAAAGACCAAGAGAAGATTGCACCCAACAGCAGCACTTTCTGAAGAGCTGCTGTCCAGATTTCAAAATTGTTTTGGAAGTGTTTTAAAATTCATATCTTGGTTATTTTGTGATATACTTGTTGGTAACTTTGATATCTAGTATATACATTAAGTTTCAACAAGTATTAGCATCAATAAGGCCAAGAATGAATTGAAAAATGCAACAAAAATCACAAAAATCTTCTTCCTGCTGCCCTGAATTTCGCAAGTTTCATGGGGGCCAAAGAAAATTCATAACTCACTCTATGATGTCAAGAAATGGTGGTTCAAGTGTCATTTGGTGATATAAGAAGCTTGGCAAAATTGTAGCCAAATCGAAGATCATTTGGTTGAGTTTTTGTCACCTTTTTGTCCCTAGGTTTGGACTTGATATTTCATGTATGGCTCACATGAAATATCAAACTAGTTGGCTTGTGTTTATGCACCCATGCATGCTTGTGATGATTGAATGTTTTATTATGTTATGTTGTGGATGAAAATAAGATTTTGCATGCTAGACAACCTAGATAATTAAACATAATCATCAAGGAGTTTGTATTTTCAAAAGTTGACATTTAAAACATAAGATGTGATAAAATTGGTTTTATTAAAATGGGTTTTGTTATAAAACCTACTAAGTCAAGTTTTGAAAATGATTGAAACAAGAAATAAAATAGAGATTTTATGAACTCTTACAAACTCCAACCCTAAGTAATAATGGTAATTATTTAGGATTATAAATTGGTTCTAATATATGTGATCAAACTCAAACTTAATATTGGATATTAATTGTAATCTTGACCACAAACAAAGAATCAATAAAATGGAGATTTTATGATTAAGGAACCAATTAACAAAATAAGATTTAATGGTACCATGTTCATTGGATGCATGCAATCTACATGATACCATATGTTTTTCAAAATTAGAATTGTAAAACATTCAAATCCCTTATGAAATACGAATCAATGTCGTCCCTCTTAAAGACATTCATGTATCACTTGTATTTCCTTGTGGGATAAAGGATACCTAACCACTTGGAGTCTTCTTGTGATACAAGAAGTAGTTTTGCAAT
Organism: Cichorium intybus; assembly: GCA_023525715.1. NCBI lineage: Eukaryota > Viridiplantae > Streptophyta > Magnoliopsida > Asterales > Asteraceae > Cichorium > Cichorium intybus. The sequence goes on from CM042012.1 coordinate 119,048,902, forward strand.
ATTGATGGGATAAAGGACACCTAACCATCAATAGTTGACAAAACTACACGTCCGTTTAAGTAGGATGATTCGTTTGGAAATCTCTTGTGATAAAGGTCACCTAAGCATTAGAAATCCAAGGCATAGATGGGATCAAACATGCCAAACTTATAAATGTTATAATGGGATCCCATAAATCTAGAAATTATATTTGGATATAATTGGTAAACCGTTACCTACCTTGTTGATTCGAATAGGCGGGATAAAGGATACCTAACCACTTATTCGTAATGCAACTTGGATTCTAGACCTTAATTAATTAAAGTTTATGAAACAAGAAAGGGTATTAATTATTAAGGACTTAATATCATAATTTACTAAATAGAACCTTGTTAAAATTTTGTAGATGGCACCAAACAACACACACTCGGCTCCTAACAAAACCTCACTACGGTCTCTCCTTGAAGGAGAAAAACTTAACCATACCAACTTCTTGGATTGGTACCGTAGTGTGAGAATTGTTCTCAAACAAGAAAAGAAAGAATATGTTCTCAATGAACCACTTCCAGAAGAGCCCCCTGCCATTCCTAAGCCCGCACACGATGCATGGCTTAAAAAGATGGATGATTCCATCGATGCATCATGCCTCATGCTGGCAACCATGATTCCCGACCTTCAGAAGGATTTGGAGAATCATTCAGCCTATGACATGATTAATCAACTAAAGGAAATGTTCCAACAACTTGCAAGAACGGAAAGGTTCGAAACTGTTCGGGCTTTCCATGCTTGCAAGATGGAGGATGGGCAGTCGGTAAGCTCTTATGTGCTCAAAATGAAGAGTCACATTGATCATTTGGCACGTCTTGGAGTTGTGATGCCCGATGAGCTAGCAACGGATATGATCCTTAACTCCTTGACAAAGTCCTTTGATCCTTTCGTCATGAATTATAACATGAATGGTTTAAACAAGACAATCCCGGAATTACATGGGATGCTAATTACCGGTGAAAAGAGTCTGCCTAAGAAAACCACTCAAGTTCTCATGATCAAGGAAGGTGGCACAAAGAGAACTAGACCCGAACACCCCAACAACTCCAAGGGAAAGGGAAAGGCAAAGGTTGTCAAAGGAAAGGGCAAGAAAGTTGTCCAATCATCCCGTCCGCCCAAGAAGAAGGCAAAAGTTGCCAAAGAAGACGCGTGCTTCGAATGTGGCAAGGTTGGGCATTGGAAGAGAAATTGCCCTACATATCTTGCGGAGTTGAAGAAGAAGAATGACGGTGAAGGCACTTCAGGTATCTATGTGATAGACCTAGAACTTTATAATTTATCTCCTAACACATGGGTATTTGATACTGGTTGTGGAACTCACATATGTAATATGTTGCAGGGGTTCAAAAGGAGTAGGCGACTGAAGGCAAATGAGGTAGTACTTCGGGTTGGAAACAATGCAAGGGTTGCGGTGGATTCAATTGGAAGTTTTAATTTATTACTACCTAATGGCTTGTGTATGACATTGTTGAATGTTTATTATGTTCCTAGCTTGACTAGGAATATTATTTCGGTTGCTAAATTAAGACAATGTGGATTTGATCTTTCCTTTAATAATGATGATATTTGCGTTTACAAAAATAATGTATTCTATTTTGAGGCTAGGCCTTTAAATGGAATTTATGAAGTAAACCTTGATGAAAAGACTAACCATGGCTCTTTATACCACACTTTCACCAAGAAACCCGAATTTGATTTGAGTCAAACCTATCTATGGCATTGTCGCCTTGGGCATATAAACAAGAATCGCATATCCCAACTTCAAAAGAGTGGACTTTTGAAGGCAAATGAGAATGACTCATTTGATATATGTGAATCTTGTTTACATGGCAAGATGACTAAAGCTCCTTTCTCCGGAACCAATGAGAGAGCAAAGGACTTGTTAGGAATCATACATACGGATGTATGTGGTCCTTTCAAGCCAATGACTAGATATGGTGAAAGATATTTCATCACCTTCACTGACGACTTTAGTCGTTTTGCATATGTTTATTTAATTAAACATAAACATGAGGCGTTTGAAATGTTCAAAACGTTTCAAAGTGAAGTGGAAAATCAACTCAACAAAACAATTAAAGTTCTTCGTTCTGATAGAGGAGGTGAGTACTTAAGTACAAACTTTATGGATCATCTTAAGACTTGTGGAATTGTTTCACAACTTACTCCACCTGGAACACCACAACATAATGGTGTGTCTGAGAGGCGGAACCGAACACTGTTGGATATGGTTCGATCCATGATGAGTAGAAGTACTTTACCTTTATCATTTTGGGGTTATGCTTTACAAACAGCTGCTCGTCTCCTAAACATGGCACCTATCAAGGTTCATGTAAACTGATCATTTAGAACGTTAAATTTGATTTAACATCAAATGATACTAAACTTGCAATTTAATCTTGTAGGTTATTATTATTTGAGGTAAATAATAATAACTACAAAAATTAAAGGTTGATTAGTAATTCATATGTGATGAATTAATTAAGTGTAACAATTAAATTGTTTAAATTGTTAAACGATTTAATTGATTTATAAGTAAGCCTTTTATTTAATTTAATTGGTAAATTAAATAATATATATATATATATATATATATTGTTATATATATATATATATATATATATATATATATATATATATATATATATATATATATATATATATATATATATATATATATATATATATATATATATATAATTATACAATTAAGATTGTATATCTAGATGGTTTATTTATGTATATGATTATGGGTTAAATGTTATCCCATTTAAGAAATAAGAAGATGTATTATTTATAAGCTTTTATTATCTAAGTTTTATAAATAATAACAACCCACTAGCACTTCCTTTGTCATCATAAAATCAGCCATATTGGAAGGAAAAGAATGCATTAAGAACTTAAAAGAGGTGGAAGATGCTTTGTGTCTTCTAGCTTTTGATTATAGAAATCAAATGGGACTTTCTTTTAAGCTAGTTGCATGTGCTTTTCTTTTCTCCAAGTGGGTGATATAGTGGACGATTTTGAGGGTGTTATTGTGATCATTCTTGCTTCAAAAATCAGCCAAAGAAACTCTCAAAAAGCTCTCTTGATAGTTAGCAAAAATTAGATTTTTGTTTCACAAGAAAAGGAGTTCTAACTTGCAAGTTGTGGAACTAGCATTCAAGGGTGTTCAAGCTTGTGGTGGATCAACTATAGAGGGATTCTAATTTGATTCCTAGCTATCAAAATCATCCAAACCAAACCCAAGAACAAAGGTTATGATCTTGAACTTAATCTATGTTTGTTCTTCATCTTATCTCTACATGCATGTAGCATGATGAGACGAGCAGCTGTTTGTAAAGCATAACCCCAAAATGATAAAGGTAAAGTACTTCTACTCATCATGGATCGAACCATATCCAACAGTGTTCGGTTCCGCCTCTCAGACACACCATTATGTTGTGGTGTTCCAGGTGGAGTAAGTTGTGAAACAATTCCACAAGTCTTAAGATGATCCATAAAGTTTGTACTTAAGTACTCACCTCCTCTATCAGAACGAAGAACTTTAATTGTTTTGTTGAGTTGATTTTCCACTTCACTTTGAAACGTTTTGAACATTTCAAATGCCTCATGTTTATGTTTAATTAAATAAACATATCCAAAACGACTAAAGTCGTCAGTGAAGGTGATGAAATATCTTTCACCATATCTAGTCATTGGCTTGAAAGGACCACATACATCCGTATGTATGATTCCTAACAAGTCCTTTGCTCTCTCATTGGTTCCGGAGAAAGGAGCTTTAGTCATCTTGTCATGTAAACAAGATTCACATATATCAAATGAGTCATTCTCATTTGCCTTCAAAAGTCCACTCTTTTGAAGTTGGGATATGCGATTCTTGTTTATATGCCCAAGGCGACAATGCCATAGATAGGTTTGACTCAAATCAAATTTGGGTTTCTTGGTGAAAGTGTGGTATAAAGAGCCATGGTTAGTCTTTTCATCAAGGTTTACTTCATAAATTCCATTTAAAGGCCATTTAAAGGCCTAGCCTCAAAATAGAATACATTATTTTTGTAAACGCAAATATCATCATTATTAAAGGAAAGATCAAATCCACATTGTCTTAATTTAGCAACCGAAATAATATTCCTAGTCAAGCTAGGAACATAATAAACATTCAACAATGTCATACACAAGCCATTAGGTAGTAATAAATTAAAACTTCCAATTGAATCCACCGCAACCCTTTCATTGTTTCCAACCCGAAGTACTACCTCATTTGCCTTCAGTCGCCTACTCCTTTTGAACCCCTGCAACATATTACATATGTGAGTTCCACAACCAGTATCAAATACCCATGTGTTAGGAGATAAATTATAAAGTTCTAGGTCTATCACATAGATACCTGAAGTGCCTTCACCGGCATTCTTCTTCTTCAACTCCGCAAGATAGGTAGGGCAATTTCTCTTCCAATGCCCAACCTTGCCACATTCGAAGCACGCGTCTTCTTTGGCAACTTTTGCCTTCTTCTTGGGCGAACGGGATGATTGGACAACTTTCTTGCCCTTTCCTTTGACAACCTTTGCCTTTCCCTTTCCCTTGGAGTTGTTGGGGTGTTCGGGTCTAGTTCTCTTTGTGCCACCTTCCTTGATCATGAGAACTTGAGTGGTTTTCTTAGGCAGACTCTTTTCACCGGTAATTAGCATCCCATGTAATTCCGGGATTGTCTTGTTCAAACCATTCATGTTATAATTCATGACGAAAGGATCAAAGGACTTTGTCAAGGAGTTAAGGATCATATCCGTTGATAGCTCATCGGGCATCACAACTCCAAGACGTGCCAAATGATCAATGTGACTCTTCATTTTGAGCACATAAGAGCTTACCGACTGCCCATCCTCCATCTTGCAAGCATGGAAAGCCCGAACAGTTTCGAACCTTTCCGTTCTTGCAAGTTGTTGGAACATTTCCTTTAGTTGATTAATCATGTCATAGGCTGAATGATTCTCCAAATCCTTCTGAAGGTCGGGAATCATGGTTGCCAGCATGAGGCATGATGCATCGATGGAATCATCCATCTTTTTAAGCCATGCATCGTGTGCGGGCTTAGGAATGGCAGGGGGCTCTTCTGGAAGTGGTTCATTGAGAACATATTCTTTCTTTTCTTGTTTGAGAACAATTCTCACACTACGGTACCAATCCAAGAAGTTGGTATGGTTAAGTTTTTCTCCTTCAAGGAGAGACCGTAGTGAGGTTTTGTTAGGAGCCGAGTGTGTGTTGTTTGGTGCCATCTACAAAATTTTAACAAGGTTCTATTTAGTAAATTATGATATTAAGTCCTTAATAATTAATACCCTTTCTTGTTTCATAAACTTTAATTAATTAAGGTCTAGAATCCAAGTTGCATTACGAATAAGTGGTTAGGTATCCTTTATCCCGCCTATTCGAATCAACAAGGTAGGTAACGGTTTACCAATTATATCCAAATATAATTTCTAGATTTATGGGATCCCATTATAACATTTATAAGTTTGGCATGTTTGATCCCATCTATGCCTTGGATTTCTAATGCTTAGGTGACCTTTATCACAAGAGATTTCCAAACGAATCATCCTACTTAAACGGACGTGTAGTTTTGTCAACTATTGATGGTTAGGTGTCCTTTATCCCATCAATATTGCAAAACTACTTCTTGTATCACAAGAAGACTCCAAGTGGTTAGGTATCCTTTATCCCACAAGGAAATACAAGTGATACATGAGTGTCTTTAAGAGGGACGGCATTGATTCGTATTTCATAAGGGATTTGAATGTTTTACAATTCTAATTTTGAAAAACATATGGTATCATGTAGATTGCATGCATCCAATGAACATGGTACCATTAAATCTTATTTTGTTAATTGGTTCCTTAATCATAAAATCTCCATTTTATTGATTCTTTGTTTGTGGTCAAGATTACAATTAATATCCAATATTAAGTTTGAGTTTGATCACATATATTAGAACCAATTTATAATCCTAAATAATTACCATTATTACTTAGGGTTGGAGTTTGTAAGAGTTCATAAAATCTCCATTTTATTTCTTGTTTCAATCATTTTCAAAACTTGACTTAGTAGGTTTTATAACAAAACCCATTTTAATAAAACCAATTTTATCACATCTTATGCTTTAAATGTCAACTTTTGAAAATACAAACTCCTTGATGATTATGTTTAATTATCTAGGTTGTCTAGCATGCAAAATCTTATTTTCATCCACAACATAACATAATAAAACATTCAATCATCACAAGCATGCATGGGTGCATAAACACAAGCCAACTAGTTTGATATTTCATGTGAGCCATACATGAAATATCAAGTCCAAACCTAGGGACAAAAAGGTGACAAAAACTCAACCAAATGATCTTCGATTTGGCTACAATTTTGCCAAGCTTCTTATATCACCAAATGACACTTGAACCACCATTTATTGACATCATGGAGTGAGTTATGAATTTTCTTTGGCCCCCATGAAACTTGCGAAATTCAGGGCAGCAGGAAGAAGATTTTTGTGATTTTTGTTGCATTTTTCAATTCATTCTTGGCCTTATTGATGCTAATACTTGTTGAAACTTAATGTATATACTAGATATCAAAGTTACCAACAAGTATATCACCAAATAACCAAGATATGAATTTTAAAACACTTCCAAAACAATTTTGAAATCTGGACAGCAGCTCTTCAGAAAGTGCTGCTGTTGGGTGCAATCTTCTCTTGGTCTTTTACTTCCTTCTCTTGTTACATTTAGTGAAATAAATAAAATACAACTATTCTAATATTTACAAAATGAATATTAAGAAGGAAATAACTAATTATTATTACAAACCATTTGAATAAATGAATAGATTACAACCATATCGAATACAAACACAAAACATGCATCATATGGTCCTTGGCTTGTTTATGCACCATTTTATCACATAAAATTATAAGAAAATCAACACTTTGTTTTTCTAAGGCAACATCTATGTAACCAAATGCATGCATACATAAAATATAGTTGGTTACATAAAATCATAGATTATATATTTGCATGTTGCCAAAGAAGCCATGCATGAAACTTTCATTCATGAAGATGAACATTCATGGCTTCCAAAAACCAAGTTTATCCAAATAAACTTATTATCTAAACATGCAATATAGCCATGGCTCTGATACCAATTGTTGGAAATCAAGGTTCATGTAATTAGTTTCAAAAACAAGAGTTTGCAACGGAAGCATAAAATCATGAACACAAATTCCATTTTCAAGAGGATCATGCTACATGCATGTAGAGATAAGATGAAGAACAAACATAGATTAAGTTCAAGATCATAACCTTTGTTCTTGGGTTTGGTTTGGATGATTTTGATAGCTAGGAATCAAATTAGAATCCCTCTATAGTTGATCCACCACAAGCTTGAACACCCTTGAATGCTAGTTCCACAACTTGCAAGTTAGAACTCCTTTTCTTGTGAAACAAAAATCTAATTTTTGCTAACTATCAAGAGAGCTTTTTGAGAGTTTCTTTGGCTGATTTTTGAAGCAAGAATGATCACAATAACACCCTCAAAATCTTCCACTATATCACCCACTTGGAGAAAAGAAAAGCACATGTAACTAGCTTAAAAGAAAGTCCCATTTGATTTCTATAATCAAAAGCTAGAAGACACAAAGCATCTTCCACCTCTTTTAAGTTCTTAATGCATTCTTTTCCTTCCAATATGGCTGATTTTATGATGACAAAGGAAGTGCTAGTGGGTTGTTATTATTTATAAAACTTAGATAATAAAAGCTTATAAATAATACATCTTCTTATTTCTTAAATGGGATAACATTTAACCCATAATCATATACATAAATAAACCATCTAGATATACAATCTTAATTGTATAATTATATATATACATATATATATATATATATATATATATATATATATATATATATATATATATATATATATATATATATATACAATATATATATATATATATTATTTAATTTACCAATTAAATTAAATAAAAGGCTTACTTATAAATCAATTAAATCGTTTAACAATTTAAACAATTTAATTGTTACACTTAATTAATTCATCACATATGAATTACTAATCAACCTTTAATTTTTGTAGTTATTATTATTTACCTCAAATAATAATAACCTACAAGATTAAATTGCAAGTTTAGTATCATTTGATGTTAAATCAAATTTAACGTTCTAAATGATCAATTTGTGTCAAACTTGTTGTTGGTGTGACCCTATAGGATCATGTATTATTAGTAATATCATTTTATGATCATCCTTGGGCATATAGAACTAACAGGAAATGGTGGCAAGATACAGGGGAAGGACCGAGATTGGGGTGAATTTGAGATTTCAAATTAATATATGGAGATACGGAGTCAATTGGTTATTTAGATAAGAATTAAGCAGATTTATGCAATTGGTCCTTCATCTTCGGTGATGGCTGTGAGTGTTTATGATGATCGTCGTTGAGGGAAAGTCACTGCGTATTGAAGTGCTAATCCATACGATGATCAGTGAGAGTGAGAGAGGAAGCAGAGTTGGTAGGGGATGGTTTCTGATGACCACGGTGAGGGTGAGAAGGGATTTCTTAAGGCGGAGAGGAATTTGGGGGAGGAGTTAAGAGATTGGGGGCGGATATAAGGGGATAGTGAGACTGAGAGAACAAAGGGATTGAAAAAGTCAATCGATCCGGAATATATGTTAAATACCTGCGTATTCAAACTTGTATTCCGATGAGGATTGCTTTTATGCATAACTATTTGTACTTTGTGCAAAAAAAATTGGATCTCTTAAATTTAAGAGTTTCCAATTTTAGAAACCATTTTTCCTTTTTAATGTAGTATATATATATATATATATATATATATATATATATATATATATATATATATATATATATATATATATATATATATATATATATATATATATATATATATCTCCGTCCTCTCTCTCTACATAGAAACTTCAAACTTTTAAACCCTAATCTCCACCGGCTGCCACCACATCCCACACCTCACCCTCTCACGAGCCTCCAAATTGATATGAGCAATCGAGAACTTACACAAAACTACACAAATACAAGAAGGCGTAAAATAAACCGATTTTGAAGCTGTCGAATAGAAGTCAGAAGAACGGAAGTGAATAATCGAATTCTTCGTTTGAACCACGACGTCCAGATAGGAGATCACGATTCACAGTCGTACACGAATATGATGCTCTTAACCTGCACTGATTCGTCGAGTAGAATAACAGGAACATTTAAAACGAAGACTGTGAAATCCAAATTTAGGGATCATTCTTATAGCCAATCAGAAATTAGTGTAGATGACAATGTTGCAATCAGATTCATTCACATAGAACGTGAGGTAAGAATGATTTTTCAAAAATTATTTGAAATGCAATAGACATAATCTGAGGATTTATACAATTTTAAATTTTATTGAATGTCCCTCCTTAAAACCAAATTTTATTTAATATCCCTCCTTTAAATTGACACAATCTCTTTGTAAGTAATCACCCTCTCACGAGCCTCCAGGTGCTTGGTAAAATTCCTACCAGGTGAAAAAGGTTTGAGGTCGAAAATCAAGAAGGTATGGTTTCTATGTTCATCAATGAACATATGTTCATCAATGAACTATGACCATCAATCAGCAGATTACGACGTAGTGGTTAGCTATCTCATTTTCATTAGTTAATTTGCAGGTTGTAGAAGATGCAAATGCTTTGATATTGCGATGAGAATCAGAGGAATCAATACAAACTAGAAACACTTGTTGCAGGGGGATATTTATGTTCATCAATGAACATATTTTGATTTGATACCTTGATACTGAATCATGATATGTTCTAATTATTTTAACTTTGCTCATGTAATTGTTTTTTACTTTGATCAATGTAATGGTTGATATTATTGGGATTGAAGTTTCTTTGTATTTTGATCAAAGGGAGAGACACAGAACCTTGCTCATGTAATTTACATGTGTTCATATATGAACATATGTTCATTGATGAACATATGTTCATTGATAAACATATGAACTGCGTAATTTTATAGGATACGTACTTTTAATTAGACCATCATACCCTTTATCATCAAAACTAGATCAACGGTGAAAAATATGGTTCTGCAGTTAGGCAATATATTTTGGTTCTGCATTGAACCCATATATATATATATATATATATATATATATATATATATATATATATATATATATATATATATATATATATATATATATATATATATATATATATATATATATATATATATATATATATATATATATATATATATATATATATATATATATATATATATATATATATATATATAGGGCTAGGTTATAATAAGAATGACAATTATTGTGTTACCTTGTAACCAAATCCTGACCATCAACTTTCATTCTCGTAAGAATGAAAAAACTGAAAATTTTTCATTCTTAAAAGAATGAACTAAATTTTGTACTTCAAAACAACAAGAATGTAATGAATTGTTTCAATTATGACAAAATTACTTGAAAATTTACATCACAACAATAAGAATCTACAAAAATTGTAACAATTCTGGAAAGAATGAAAATATTTTACATAAAACAACAATATTCTAAATGAACAGATAAGTCATTATTAAAAAAATGTGTTTTAAATGAGTGGTCCATGTTGAGCTTCAATGTTACACAATACTTGTCAGGATATATTTGATCGTGACCCTATATATATATATATATATATATATATATATATATATATATATATATATATATATATATATATATATATATATATGTAGAAGTTCAAATGAGACAATGTAAATTTTGTGAGACCGAGAGACTCAATCCTAACCACTCCTTTTGGAGATCAAAAAATTAAAATTAAAATTAAAATAAGCTAAAATAATGAGAATTTTCAAAAAAAAAATTCTACTTATTTTTGCTACTTATTCTATCTAAAAAAATTTTAAAAAACATTTTAAAAAAAAAAATTCGAAAATAAACCTGGAAAAATCAAAAAAATATTCTAGTAGAATGTTGCTGGATGTTGCATATTTTAATAGAATATTACACAAACTAGTGTAATATTCTATCAGAATATGAAAAAACGCTAATTTTTTTATTTCTTAATTTATTTTTTTAAATTTTTAAAAATTTTTTTTGAATAAAAAAATGACGAAAATAATGAATAAAAACATTTTTTTCAGTTTTTTTCATTTATTTTGCATTTTTTTAATTTTTTTTGTTTTACATCCAAAATGAGTGGTTAGGAATGCGTCTCCCGGTCTCACAAAATATAATGGTCTCATATGAACTTAACCCTATATATATATATATATATATATATATATATATATATATATATATATATATATATATATATAGATTTATAATTTCTTATAATTTTTTTAAAATAACGAGTTCTCAGCAAGTAGCAGTTTAAAAAAAAATAAGAACTAGAACAGAAACCGCCTAAAACAGTTCCAATTCTAAAAACGAATACCTTCTACTGCTGCTTACCCTAATATAATCTAGGAGTCCGCAATAAAATCTCAAATTCTGTCTATACTAATTAAACTAATAGAAGTACATCGATAAATACGCAATAATGGTTTCATCTTTTTTAATATCGTTTCAGGATTCCTAGGAAATTTCGTTAAAGATATGTTCCCACTCATTTGAAGATAATTCGAAATATTCGTTTGGCTACACACTCAAAGTAAAATTACCCATAATAAAGATTATATAGACTTTCATTGCATTATAAAAAAGAGACTTTTGACCCTTTCTTTAAAGGTTGACAAGTTGACAATTGTTTTGTAGCCTTTACAACAAATAATGAATGATTTTGAATCTGAAACATAAATAAATTTATTTTCATTGCATTATAAAAAAGAGACTTTTATCCTTAACAACGTGAAACATAAATAAATTTATTTTATAATGTTTCTTTATTTTGAATCTGAATGTATTATAATTTATCATCTTTTAGTTGACTGCGAGACCAAAAATGAAATAATTAAGTCTAAAAAGAATTATATCATTCGAATGTGGAGTGTTTTAGTTTTCAAGGCCTAATGATAAATTGTAGTAGTGATACATGAGTGGATGGTTGTGAAAATTTGGTTTTTGCGGTCTTTCTTTGACAGATTTTTATGCAAAATCATTAGGGACAAAGTCCCATGTTTGTCACCAAGCAAACCCCTTCCTTTTTGACTTCCAAACTAATATTTCGTCGTTGCATCATTGATATGTCTAAATTTAATTGCAAATTAAATACAGCTGTATTGATATCCTAGTGTCTTGAATGTGAACTTTCTTTAACAGTTATTTCGACGCTGCTTCGTTAGAGATTCTTTTACATGGTAAAAAGTTAGCATCAATTAACTGGTGAATGATTCTTCATATCTTAATCATTCTTCAAATAGGTTTACATATTAATTAACAGAAGTGAATTAATGTTTTGTGTTTGTGAGTTATCATTTATAGTGCTTCTTATATTTCCAAAATCTGTACATTTCACAAAAACAGACAACCTTGCAAAACTATTTCCAAAACCAAAAATGTTCGTCTATGATGTTAGAAAAATTATATCGCAAAATGAAAACATTTATTGAACCGTTTGTGAATGACTTTTTGTCATAAAAGTAGTTTTTCGTAAGAGGTTTTATAATATCCTCCTACAAAATCTTTCTACTTACTATATCCAACAAGTGTCAAAATCAAGATAAAAAATCAAGATAGAGAATTAATAGATTCAACTAGATAGGAAGATGAAATAGGAGGATTGAGTATGAGGAAATATAATTTTCCAATTCACAAACCCATGCTTAAGTTATCATATGATAAACATATAAAAAGTGTTTATACACATCTTTAGTCAATTTTATGATCAACCCTTATTAATAATAGTGCCAACAAAACAACTAATAAGAAACAGAAATAGATAGTGGTATAACAAAAAAAAGAAAAAAAAAACATCTCACATGGTGGGAGGTGTGATACATATTGCTTAAGAAAAAAGTGCATGACAACTATAATATATGGTTAATTGTATACGTCTTCCATACTTCCAGTTCCATGACGCCTTATGGGTATTCCTTGGTATCACTCATGAAATAGGAAATATTTTAAAGATCAGAGCAGAAATCTATGTAAAATCCTTGAGAGTAATTTTTGTGTATCCCACACGATCATTATTACAAATTTGGTACTTTAGCCTCGTTCGTCAACTAAATGGTGTCGTACTTACAAAGTGGCAGACAATTGTCAATTGGTATACCGGAAAAAGACAAAACATTTTCATAATGGTAAGGTTATTGGAATTACGTATGATACAATGCAACTTGTTGTAGATTTTTTTTTGAACGGCTGATTAGTTGTTAGAAGTTAGTACACCTTGTTAGTCAACTCCGCCTATGCTTGGGATAGAACCCAAGACCTCCAATCTAAGAGGCAAAGCCTCTACCAAGTGGGCTAGTCCCACATTGGCACTTGTTATAGATGTTGAAATCTATTGTGAATAGATGTGTGGTCCTTACTTGCAAGTTGCTAAGATTACGACCATGCTTCTAAGTTCTATCATCTTGCTAATGGGTCCGTCTCTAATTAATTAGAGACCAAACTATGTAAGCGGTCAATAAATTGTGACCAAAATATAGTAGTCGCTATATCTCTGATATATATATATATATATATATATATATATATATATATATATATATATATATATATATATATATATATATATATATATATATATATATATATATATATATATATATATATATATATATATATATATATATATATATATATATATATATATATATATATAGATAAGCGATCCGGTGAGGACACTTCTTAAAGTGAGGACTCGTGAGGACACCTTAAAAAAATTGAAAAAAAATAAAACAAAAATATAAGTAATAAAATGGATCATAGTACTATGTTGGAGAAAAAAAAATTCGAAAAAAAACTTGTGGATCATTATTTTTTTTTATAATGAAACAATGATCCACAAAATAAAAATTTTTGTGTATCATTACTGTTTCTCCATGATCCAAATTTTTTTTTCCAATTTTTTTTGGATCATGATATAGTATTATTCTTGATTTTATGATTTGTATTTTTTTTAAATTTTTTTTAAATTTTTTTAAGGTGTCCTTACGAGTCCTCACCGAAAAAAGAGTCCTCACCGGAACGGGACCCTATATATATATATATATATATATATATATATATATATATATATATATATATATATATATATATATATATATATATATATATATATATATATATATATATATATATATATATATATATATATATATATAGAGTAAAGATCAAATAAGAACCAAAAAAATCATGAGAACCGGGGAACCAAATCTGGACCTTTAGATCATAAATTTTGATGGCCTAGATCAATAGTGGCATAATTGTAATTATAATCAAATTTAAGGACATATTAGGTTTTTAAAAAATGAATACAAGGGTAAATCTGGGATTAAAAATCGATCTAATCCTGGTAATATGCAATCCCCGTGAATAAGCCTAATATCTCTCTCTCTCTATTTTTCTTTCTTGATCGTGTTCTCTCGCCTCCCACTCCATCCTTAATGGTTCACCGGCTCCTCCCTAATAGCATGAAGATTGGAAGCAGACGACATCGGAGATGAACACCACCACAATGGTTCACTGCCTCCTCCCTCTAAACCGCCGGCCGACACTTCTTCATATTCCCTCGACCCCGATCATTGTGCAAATCGTCGCAGGGATGCACCCACATACGATTCAATCGACACAAAGGTCACAAGTTAATTTTAGTTGAATCGACGTCCATCTGGGTCTGTTGCTCAAGGTAAGAAACCTGCCTTTTATCCCGCCAGTCCTCACAACCTGATCAGTTCTACATTACAGCAACTCAGCCGGAAGTCTCGATCCCACACCTCCTGGTGGACCCACAACTGAAATCGACTGGTCACTCAACCAAGCTCGCTCACTCAGGTAATTGAAAAACCTTACACACCAACTGTTCGATGAAATGACTCAATGAACTCAACTATCACAAAAGTATCTCATTTGTGTTTTCTGTTGAAATAGGCAAAATTTGACCGTGAGTGGACCAAGACCGAATCCCCAAGGCTCTTACCACTACGGGTTGATCAACACTACTCGAACAATTAGGATTGTGAATTCTGCACCTTTTATTGGTGGAAAACAAAGATACGCGGTTATGATAGTGTGTATACTCTGGATTTTTATTGGGAACTGGTTTGGGTTTCACTGCAATAGATGATGTAGACTCTAACTTATATGTATCAGTTGTGATTGTTAGGGCTTCAAACGGTACAGTAAATCTTCCTTATATTGGATGTTTAATCTTTCGCTGATCTCTATTAACTATTATTACTATATTTTGGGTCCCAAAGATGGTGTTTTCAGGTCCCTAGCTTGCCACTCCTCATGGGTGTTTTGCCACTCCTCACGGCTATTTTGGGTCCCAAAGATGGTGTTTTCAAACAAGATAAAGGCAGGTAATCGTCAATTCTAGAATAGTAGTTCTTTTCCTTTTTTTTGAATCACATATACTTTTTCTATATTTATGGGTACATTGCAGACATATTTGGATCTTCAACTGTTAATGGAGCTTTGATTGTCATGGGATGGTCCCATGGTCTGTAGTGGATCGGTGGTGGAAGCCGATTGTATGTGAATATACGTATGTGCATATATGCATATACGTATATGCATATATGCATATACGTATGTGCATATGCAGATATACATATGTAATTATTTGAATATGTATGTGCATATGTACATACATATTCAAATAATTACATATGTATATGTACATATGCACATACATATGTACATATACGTATGTGCGTATGTGTATATGTGCATTTGTTCATATACGTATATGTGAATATGTGCATATATGTATGTGCATATGTGCATATGTGCATATATGTATATGCATTTGTGCATATGTGTATGCATTTTTATTAAATATGTATGTGAATATACGCATGTGCATATATGCATAACGTATGTGCATATGCAGATCTACGTATGTGATTATTTGCACATGTATGTGCATATATACATATACGTATGTGATTATGTGTGTATACGTATGTGCGTATGTGCATATACGTATGTGTATATGTGCATTTGTTCATATACGTATATGTGCATATGTACATATATGTATGTACATATGTGCATGTATGTATATGCATTTGTACATATGTGTATGCATTTTTATTAAAGTTTTTGTAGATTTTGAAGACTTTGCCGAGTAATTCGAAGAAGTGAAGATATATCGAAGACTACATGACAATTAAGGATGAACAATTGAAGATATTTTTGATATTTTGTTGTATTGCTTTATTTTTTAGTTTATGGTTATATCGGCTAAAATGAACGTATGTTATTTTTATGTTGTTTTTTAATAAAAAGTCTTGTTTATGCTTCGTGTTCGAATATTTTTGTTAATTTTATATGAACATTATGAAATATGGATTTTTTGTGTGTTTTTTATGAAAAAGTATCGAATGTGCATATATGCATATTTGGATATAATGCGAAAACTTAAATATGCATACATGTATTTTGTTAAAATTTGCCATATCAGAATCTGATTATAAAAAAAAAATCCAAAAATCCAGTTTTTTTTAAATTAAAATTTTGATTTTTTTAATATTTCGAAAATATTTTGAAATTTTCTTCTTTTCAAATTCAAAATTTGATTTTTAGTATCCTTAATTATAGTAGATGGTTATTGTTGTTGCCAAAAATAAAAAAATTCAGAATTAAATGAGATTTGTTAAATGACTATCATGCCCTTTTATGATTCAACCAATCAGAATGAGTTCTCTGGTTCTCATGAAAAAAATGGTTCTCATTTGATCCAGACCCTATATATATATATATATATATATATATATATATATATATATATATATATATATATATATATATATATATATATATATATATATATATATATATATATATATATATATATATATATATATATATATATATATATATATATATATATATATATATATATATGTTCAAATGAGAACCTCTAACATGTTAAGAACCGTGAGAACTGATATTCACACATTAAGAGTTATGTATTTTTTTCATTTTTTTGTTTTTTCACACTTGTTTATTATGTGAAAATACATCAAACATAATAAATTTCCTTATTTTTTAGTACGTTTTACAATATTCACAATATAATAAAATTTCTAGTTATTAAACTGTGAATAGTATAATGTAAAATTTTTATTAAACTGTGAATTAGTGGTTCTCACGGTTCTCAACCTTTTAGTGGTTCTCATTTGAACCCTTCTGTATATATATATATATATATATATATATATATATATATATATATATATATATATATATATATATATATATATATATATATATATATATATATATATATATATATATATATATATATATATATATATATATATATATATATATATATATATATATATATATATATATATATATATATATATATAATCCTAATAAATAAGTATCTCAACGCCACATGTCATCACCACATTGAATTTGACACATGTCATTTTCTGGTAATTTTGATTTTTAAAAAATTAATAATAATAATAATTTCCGTTACATATGCGTGATTTGAGGATTATTGAAAATTTAAATATTGTTTCCCTTATTTCTCCCCTCAAGCGTTACCACCACCATCATAACGCCATTCTCTCATCTCTCTCACACACAATGAAGAACTCGAAATTGTGTTTTCTCTCGAATTGTAACACAATACATCCACTGGTCCTCTGATTCCCGATATCTCCTTATCCTCCACCCTCGCCTCACTCTCCGCCCTATCTCACACATCCACCTCCAATTCCATCTCCCTCCCACTCGAAGGTATGTCGCTGTTCTATTCGGTCTCTCATCAAAGTAATTTGCTTACCTTTCATAATCAAGAATTCACGTTTGAGACTACTCCGTTTAGTATGGAAGTTTCCATTTATGCTTTTGTTTACAAACTACTGTTCCATTTTAGGGTTGGTTTAATGCTTAGGTTTCAAAATAGCACGTAGATAGGCTGTGTTATCTCGCTGGCGCCCTACTTAATTCCATTAAAGAACTTCCTGCCTGATAAGGTAACGACATCTATTTTTCCTTATGAGTTATACTTATTTCACCATCGCACTCCAACTGTTTGACTATTTGTCTAAGAGAAAACTCACCAAATGATCTTTGCATCAACGAACAGTAACCTTATATTAAGTATTAATGACTGTCCTTTTGCGATAATTTAAAAACATACCTTCTTCACCTCCTTATTTGCTCCTTTATCCTTCACCAAACCATTCTCATAAAGGTTATTTCCTGTTACAGAGCTTATTTTTCTGTCAGATTAGGTAACTCCAAGTCTCTTATGTTTGTTCATGTAATCTATATACTTGGTGTTTTTCCTTTTCAATTTAGGATTTATGTTGGTTACCAAATCAGTTTATGGATTGGTGTTGTAAATGTTTCAGGTGTTTGGTTTCCAATTAAGGATAGTTGTTCCCTTCTTTTGTCATTTATAAATATCAATTGCTATTAGCTATTCCCTTCTCCCATTGTTTATAAACTTCAATTGCTATGATCTTTGGTTTCAATGTTTATACTTCCAAAGGTTCACTTAATAATTTTCTTAAATAATGATCGGCCTCTGAAACTACACTGTTTTATTATTAATATATAATTGAACATATAACAATATGTATATTAACTTTCCGAGTAATTGACATAGATAACTTAAGGCAAAGTAGATACTTGAGGCAGCAGTAGTGTTCTACAAAGATGTTATTGATCTCCTAGTTGAGGACACTTTTGATCCTTATGGTGTTGGGTAGTTCCTTTCATCTCTATCTTTTGATTTTCATATATGTTTCTTCATTTAGTCAACTATTAAGGTATGCATACACATATAGATACATATATAATTGAGTAATACGGTGGGGATTTGTTGGTCAAACTTGATAGAAATATGAAAAAAGACATGGGTTCTACTTAAACTTAAATTCTTTAGGAGACTTACTCAAATACACTTGATAAATGGAAAGAACACCTATATACTGAAGTTTGTATCAAAAGGGTTTGGAGTTTGGATTTTTGTTTCTTGGAACAGTTAATAAGAAAATGGTTCACCATAGTTTTTTGTTTTTTACGAGAAAACCCTTTGTACAAAGAAAGAACACACTCTTATTTTGATGTTTTCTTTTAAAGATTCCATATAAAAAATCCAAATAGTAAAATTCGAAATATTTTCACATAATACCACAAATACCCTTGAAAGCATACTCACAACTCAGGGGTGCATATTTATGTACACAACACATATAATCGTTCAATTTTTACTAATTATTACTACTATTTTAGATAATTAAACTCTCAATTGTTCAAATTAGTTAATTATAATATATTTCGAATAAACATTGGCCACCACTAAGATGTCCGGTCAATAATCGTTTAAGAGTTGAAAATTTTAGGATAGATTCACTCATCTTACAATCTTACGTGCTTCAACATCAACGCATTATTGTTAAAAAGTAAGGAGAAATAGGCATAACAATGACATTGCCACTGTAGGTATCATTATAATTATAAGTATATCTGTTAGGTACTCGATGCAAGTTATGCCACTCCATTTGCATAAACAAAATTGCTTAAATATGTAGCCACCGCGAGTCCTAAACAAAATAGATTGCATTCCTAAATAGTTGTTAGATGATGCTTCCATACTTTTATACTATTTATTTATAAAAGTAATACTCTTACTCTACTTTGCATCATATACCTCCTCTTTCCACTTATCTTATTTTCTTCATTTGCATAAGAATGACTGGCAGAAAAAGAAAGTCGTCATCTAATGATATGTAAGACCCATTTTTAAATTGAGATTCTTTATAAGGTTAGTAGAGTTATTACCTTATAATCGGTATGATTCTTGCTATGAGTTTGCTCAGCGTAAAAGGTGTGGCGATCCTTTTGATTGCCTTCGAGTTTTGAGTTGTTGATGAGTGAGAAGTGGTTGGAATCCCTCTTATGTACTAATCTTGGTATAATTAAGATTAGTTAAGTTGTTATATGTGTTAGTGTGGTTAGAGGACATTTTGGGAGAAGTTTGAGTTTGAAAAATGTCAAAAAGAACCAACCCGGGTCGTGTTCTGAAACCCGGGTCGTGTTGTGCCTATTAGACGAACGGAAGTAAAGTCGCGAAAGGAACCCGGGTCGGGTTCTGTAACCCGGGTCGGGTTACGGCTGCAAACTATAAAAACGCAGCAAATCCATTTCGAAGGGAAATCGTTCTTTTTCAAATTTGAGAGCTCCAAATGGCGATTTTGGGTAAAATCAAGCCTAGAGGTTCATGGGGAAACATGTAGAAGCGTGGATCTAACCCCGTAAACGTGTTCTTGCTTCCTAATTCGTCGAGGTGAGTATCTCTCGGTTTTGGGGGTTTCAAACCCTAGTATTTGCTTTTCGTGATTTAGCTATAAATTGATAGATATGTTGTTAGTAGATTGTTAGTGGATGTCTCATGAGCTATTGGTGTGATTATTTTCAAGTTCCTACGGTTGAATGAGTAGAACCGCGGATTTGGGGGTTTCGGTAAATATAGAGTTGATATTTACCGTTTATACTCATTTTTCCTATGTGATTTATACATCTTTGAGATAGATGTTATTGAGATTATTATGGGTGTTGGAGAATTTATTTAGACTATGGTGATATAACCAAGTCTAGAGAACAGGAGCCTGGTATGCGCAAATTGGGGGTTCCATGTACTAAGCCGATATCAGGTGAGTACTTCTGAATACTTGAGTAAGAGTTATACATTGTTGTATATATATGTTGAACATATATGTGTGTTATGTTGATATTGTGGTAGCTAGAGTTAGAGTGGTTCTGTTATCTGTGGATAACAAGAGACGAGTTACATTCTATACTGAGTATAAGAGTAGAGTATATACTAGAGTGAGTGAGTTAAAGAGTCTTTGAGTTTGATTGCTACAACCATGATGGGTGTTATAATTGAGTATAATTGATTGCATAATGAGTATATACGAGTGTGTGTGTGATTGAGTTTATGAGTAGTATCAGTTGTGATACTTATTCTTGATTTAATATTACTACTAATTAGCTGGTGTTTGTAAAGCTAATAAGTTTGCAGATTTCAGAGTAAGAGAAAGTGAATAATTGCTAATGAGACTAGCAAAGGAGAATGATGAGAGAGTTTACTGAGAGAGATTGTGGAGTGTGATTGAGATTACTCACTAAGCTTTTTATAAGCATACACTTGAGTTGTATGTTGTTTTGCAGGTATCTGTAGCTGTGATAGGGAAAGGCATGTGAGAAAGAAAGACGGACAAGTTTAGAGCCTGTCCTTTAGTTGAATTAGATTTATTTGTAATTCCTGGTTGAAATTTGTAAGGACCTTTTGTGTAAATATTCATGTTGATAACATCTTGATTCTTGGTTTGAGTACAAGTATACCAATTTTGATGTATAATTATTGAAAATTTTTGGGTGTACTTCGTATGAGAAACCGGGTGTTACATGATACCTTACGCTCTTCCAACAAACATAACACTTACACACGCAGCCTACATTCATCAACGAATTGTACGGTTGCTGCATCTCAGCAGTTACAAACAAACAATGCAAGCTTACACAACAAGACAGAGGATATAGGACGTCGAAGTTTGTCCTAATCGCCAAGGTTGAGCTTTAATTATATGTTTGTCCGTCCATTTCTCATTGTATTATGCCCTGTCATGCGACATTTATTTTTTGTTCTACAGCACCTTTCACAGACGTATCTTCTGATTATATTGATATTGGGGATGAAACTTACTTCTGTGACTATTCTCACGTTATTTCTGGTATGAGGAACATGTTAAATCTCATTGTTGCATCGTTACTAAACTATATATTATTACTTAATTATGCTATTTTGTAAATATAACCCATATAAATTAAACTATTAGAAAACCTTGTTTCGCTACCATTTTCTGAAACTTGGTCAAATACTTGGGTACTCTTTAAATCGGAATTAAAACCAAAAAGTTTGTTGTCGTATCTTCTTCAGTTTCGCTTAATATATGATCAAACAAAATTAAGACCAAAAAAAGATAGTTTATATGTTTCCTTAAAGCTTTATTGTATTCTAAACAGTGGAAATATTGTTTTTTGGAAATATTGGTTTTTATAAATATAATGTTTAATCTTCATAATTTATAGTTTTTTTATATCATCCCGTGTAATACACGGGTCTTACAACTAGTATAT
This sequence comes from Cichorium intybus, assembly GCA_023525715.1. Taxonomy (NCBI): domain Eukaryota; kingdom Viridiplantae; phylum Streptophyta; class Magnoliopsida; order Asterales; family Asteraceae; genus Cichorium; species Cichorium intybus. The sequence goes on from CM042012.1 coordinate 119,071,315, forward strand.
ATATAGAGTGACAATATTTGGAAACACGAACAAGAATAGTGAGCATACCCAAGGCCTTGCATATATATATATATATATATATATATATATATATATATATATATATATATATATATATATATATATATATATATATATATATATATATATATATATATATATATATATATATATATATATATATATATATATATATATATATATATATATATATATATATATATATATATATATATATATATATATATATGCTTGTAAAACATAAAAATAATAATATTTGATATTTTTTTTGTTTTTCTTAAAATAACGTAAAAACACATAATTATAAAAAACGTTAACCAAAGAAAAAATGTGTCTATATATTTACGAACATGTCACCGCATCGAAAAACACCTTTTAGAAAATATGTGGATAATATTAGGGGTGTCAATTGGGTCAGGTTCGGGTCACGGGTAGGCGGGTCAGAAAGGCCAACCCGAACACGACCCATATAAATATTCGAGTTGGTGGGTTGCGGGTTGGAGGATAACCCGGACACGACCCGTGTAACTTGTTTAATTATACTGGTTGGCGGTATATATATATATATATATATATATATATATATATATATGCAAGTTAAGGATGAATCCAATTACATGAGTCGTAATATACTACAGTCTACAGGCTACGCTAGGTACATTAGGCTAACTAACAGTTCTTCGTTCGCCAACCCTTCTCCGAGGAGACCTGCACAGAGACTAGACCCACACGCGCAACCGGCAAACCTTGGTGCATAGCACACGCCCTACCCCGTAAAGAACCCCCTGCATGGCAACTGACTGGGGGGGAAACCAGCCCCTGGTACACTCATCTCTGGTTAGCACAGTGGCCGCAAGCAGGCTTTAATATCTTTTAGCCAAATCTTGCCCCGAACAAGTTTCGAACCCAAAACCTCTCCTAGGAGAGGCATGGGCCGTTGCCAGTCGGACCACCCGAGATGTGTTATATATATATATATATATATATATATATATATATATATATATATATATATATATATATATATATATATATATATATATATATATATATATATATAGAGGTAGGATAAAATGAGGAGGGTTAAAAGGTTGAGAAAGTGAGAAAGAATCTGGACCATTTAAATTCTCAGATCAAGGGATGATATGATTGTGCCATTTATGTAAATATATAAAAGTAAAGGTATTCAAAATAAATAATAGATTGCTGGTAAGGTTATATTGGGTATTTTCTTGTCTGATTCGGGATAGATAAATGATTATTTGTTTACGTGATTACAATGTTTTTACATTCTGGTATATTATATATGTATACTTTCTCAGCAGCAATGAATCTTCCTTACATTTTATGTTTCGTATTTTATTACAATTTGAATTTACTGTTAAAAACTATTGTTTTCTAAGTTCCAATGTAATTGTCATTATGGTCACTTTTTAGTCCTCTTAAATATCAACACTTGATCGATACTACTGATGAGGAAAACATGTAAATCTCGTGGACAGGAGAAATCTGTGGCCAATAGTTGATGGCATATATTAGGTTTCTTTATTTGTTGATGATTAATAAAATAAATGTGAATGCTATATTTGTAAACGAAAATTACAAGAAACGACGTCTGCAAAGTGTCCATACATTCCATCTAAATTTAGTATCTGGGAATGGCGGACATGAGAGGATCACGTTCACCAGGTTCGTTTTCTAGGAGTATGTTAGATGACGATCCATTTTCCTAGTTCAAAAGTGGTGGTAGTGTCGGGGCCGCCAGTATTCCTTCAAGAAAAGCTGCTACAATTGACCGCACATTGCCATGTAGCTTGGAGGATTTATATAATGAAACTACAAAGAAGATGAAGGTTTCAAGGGACGTTGTACCAGGTGAGATCTCAATTTCATCTCAAATTAATTCTGCATCCAATTTGATCACTTCTGCTTAAAATTAATCACTTGTTTCTTTTCATGTAAACTAATTGCATAATTTCCCAAAGGATTATAATTGAATTGCTAAATGCAAGAAATACCTTATTTAGTTACAATCATAATTACGTGACCAAATTGGAGTATTTATCATTTATTTTAATTGAATTGCTAAATGCAAGAAATACCTTAATCGCATTCCCATAAGATTATAATTATAACTACGCCTATATAAATTACTAGATTAACATTTACAATCATTTTTTATTATATAAGGCAGTTATAATCATTTATGATAGCTATAATCATTTATGATTATAGCTAAAATGATTATAGCTATAATCATTGATGATTATAGTTATAATAGTCTAAATGATTAGAGTATCAGTTATAACTTAGGATATGTTTAATATGGTCATAATCATGTATGATTATAATTGCATAAATGATTAAAATATCAATTAAGTTATAATCATTTGTGATTATAACTGTAGATTGCTTTATCATTGGCATAATCTTTTTTTATATCTTTGAACTTTATTTTGCAGGTGTGAATGCAAAAAAAAACAATGATCATATTCATAGGTGTCCAATCTTTGTTTTTTATGTGTGATGGTAGCAACAAGATTAACGATCAAGACTACAACATCGGTGTATTCATTTTATGGTTAAATGTGTATTTATTTAAGAACAATGGTGTATTCACAAATGATTAAATATTTATTCGTTATATGATTAGATGTATATTCACTTACGATTATATGTATATTTACATATCATTGCATGCTTATTCATCGATGATTACAACAAAATTTTGTTCATTTTTATGTATATTTTATTCATTGATGATTACAACATAATTTTACTGTTAAAAATTAAATCACTAAAATTATAAAAAAAAAATTTATATTCATTCATGATTGAAACCGTGAAAAAGAAAATCAAACTATTAAGATTTCGAATTTTGACAAAAGAATTGATAAAAATATTTTTTTTAATCTTCTAATATTAATAAAATAACAAAAAAATCAATTAATTCCTTTATTTTAGGTAACAGCAATCATAATCTCTATAATCATGGAAATTGAATAAATTAATCCCATGATTATAGGAAAACATAATTATTTAGGATTTTTAATTAATTAGACATATTGTTAAATTACTATAATATCCCTATAAAATGATTGGTTCAGAATCATTCTCACATTCTCAACCTTTTAATCCTTCTCATTTTAACCTCTCCTTATATATATATATATATATATATATATATATATATATATATATATATATATATATATATATATATATATATATATATATATATATATATATATATATATATATATATATATATATATATATATATATATATATATATATATATATATATATATATATATATATATATATATATATATATATATATAAAAGTAATTGTTTATCGTTAGAGACCAAAAAATGTTCATTAATTAAAGAATTATTATTAAATTTTATAATGATCATGTGAAGTATTAATGTTCATTCTTAAAACTCAAAATCCATAAATGTAAAGCAAATTCAATTAACTCATTCGTGCCGTTCAAGTACTCTTCCAATCAACCAAAAGCAAATAAAAACCTTGATTTTTACATCTAAAAAACACAGACAATAAAAAACCAACCCTGCTAAAAAATATTTAATGTAGAACTTAATAAAAGAATCCTTAAAAATAAAATCCTACAAATCCTCTAAGATCCAGATTTATCATCAATGCCGGCCTTTGGTGTGTTGGAATTCAAGCATTTCCAAACGTGGTTTTAAACCAACCTAAAAAGATACATAATCGATAAATTGAATACAAACCAATAACAAAAAAATCTTCAATATATAGAAAGTCAAAAAATGAAAAACAGAAAAGACCGTACCTCTTGAGTGTTTCTAGTGTATGTAACATGTCTGCTGTCATTATTTTCAAGAATTATATGTCCGAAAAGTGTGAACAGAGAAAAAGTTTCATTTTAGAATTCACTAATTGTCCAAAAAAGTTGTATTTAGATACTGGACAGCTGAAAACTTACCGCAACTATTTATTAATAGTTGAAACCTGAAAATATAATAATATTAATACGGCAAATTTCATAAAACACACTAACTTTCCAAAAAATTTCGGTTTTGACACTGTATTATTTTTTTTTCAATTAAGTCACTAAGTTTTCAATTTTTTTCAATTAAGTCACTATGTTTTCAATTTGGTTTCAATTTTGACCATTTGACCGGTCAACCCGGTAGTCAGCTGACGTGGCATGATGACGTGTCAGTCTTTGATAATGCGACGCTGATGTGACATGCTGACGTGGCACTCAAGTGTCAAAATTGAAAACATAGTGACTTAATTGGAAAAAATTGAAAACTTAGTGTTTTAATTGAAAAAAAAATAACACAGTGTCAAAATCAATTTTTTTTTGAAAACTTAATGTCTTTTTTAGAATTTTTTCTACATTTTTTAAAATGATAAATTCGTCTTTTTACGTTTTTAGAACGTATAAATATATTTTTTTTACAAGTATAAATACGTATTTTTATATTTTTAGAAACATAGATACGTTGTCATAAGTATATATAAATGTATATTTTTATGATTTTAAAAATATAAATACGTTTTTCTGCATATAAACATATATAAATCAATAAAATACGTATTATAAAACGAGTTTAAAACTCTTTCATGACATTTTTTCATTATAAACATGATTTTGATTGATACGATATGTGATTATATGCAAAACAAACGTATTTTATATTTCTAAAAACGTAAAAATAAGTATTTATTCGTTAATTTATGTTTGTTCTTTTATGTTGGTTTAAGTTCGTTTTCACTGTTTTTCCACTATAAACATGCTTTTGATTGATACGATACGTGATTATATGTAAAGAAAACGTATTTTATATTTCTAAAAACATAAAAATAAGTATTTGTTCGTTAATTTATGTTTGTTTGTTTATATTTGTTCCGTTATGTTGGTTTAAGTTCGTCCGTGTATGTTTTTTCATTTAGAAGTATAAATACATATTTTTATGTTGGTTTACGTTCGTTCGGTTAGAAGTATAATACATTTTAGTTGTATAAATATGTTTTTATGTCTTTAGTAGTATAAATACATATTTTTATGTTTTTAGAAATATAAATATATTTTTATGTTGGTTTAAGTTCGTTCGGTTAAAAGTATAATACATTTTAAAAAGTATAAATACGTTTTTACGTCTTTAAAAGTATAAATACATATTATTATATTTTTAGAAGTATAATACATTTTTAGAAGTATAAATACATTTTTTACGTCTTTAGAAGTATAAATACGTTTTTTACGTCTTTAGAAGTATAAATACGTATATATACTTATGAAAATGTATGTATGCTTCTAAAAGTATAAAAATACGTCTTTATACTTGTAAAAAATATATTTATACGTTCTAAAAACGTAAAAAGACAAATTTATCATTTTAAAAAATGTAGAAAAAATTCCAAAAAAAACACTAACTTTAAAAAAAAAATGATTTTGACACTGTGTTATTTTTTTTCAATTAAAACAGTAAGTTTTCAATTTTTTCCAATTAAGTCACTACGTTTTCAATTTTGTTTCAATTTTGACACTCGGGTGCCATGTCAGCATGCCACGTCATCGTCGCATCTTCAAAGACTGACACGTCATCATGCCACGTCAGCTGACTACCGGGTTGACCAGTCAAATGGTCAAAATTGAAACCAAATTGAAAACATAGTGACTTAATTGAAAAAAATTGAAAACTTAGTGACTTAATTAAAAAAAAATAACACAGTGTCAAAATCAAAAATTTTTAGAAAATTAATGTCTTTTATGAAATTTACCCATATTAATATGATACATCTAAAAAAAAACATAACGATGCAATTACCTGGTACTCTACAAGTTCAATAGTTAGTGTCTTAAAAGTCTTGTCTAGTATGAAGTAATTTATTAGGTTTCTGAAAATAAATATTACATATTATTACGTGAAAGCAATAAAACAATGTATTTAATATATTTTTTTTTTCTGAAAATAGTTTTTTTCCTGCTGACATATTACTTCTTCCTTCAACTTCTCTAGCAGAAACAGCCCCAATACCAACAGATGGCAAGACTGAAACATAATACAATAATAGAATAATTATTAGGATAAATCATTATTATCGTAAATTATATTTTTGGTCCTGAAAACAATTCCTTTTGCAATTTTGGTCCTCAATTGATAGGGGTGAGCGTTACTCGAATTAAACCGCGAACACGTCCGAACCGAACCTTATGCGGTTTACGGTTTCGGGTTAAACGGTTAACGGGTTAAGTGGTTTGTTTAAGCGGTTTACGGGTTCGGTTTGCGATTTGGGAAAAATTAAACGGGACCTGCCCGAAAACCGATTAAGAGTTATTATATTAAATATATATAAAATATATTACTAATTAAATTACCTGTATACCCTTTACTCCTTTTGGTTACTTCTGATCTAAATTAGGATACGCGATACGCTTACAGACTCCATTCCAGTCGTCAAGCTATTTCGTTTCTCTCATCGTCAATTTGCCGCTTTATCTCTGTTCTTGTTGTGCCGAACTTTTTTTGAAATTTAGTTGTATTAGTATTATTAGTTTTACTTTTGGTTATGCTTTTTCATGTTATATAAGCTTTGTTAAATTATTTAACAAACTTTAATTTATTATAATAGTTTTAATAACATTTATCAATGAATATTATTAAGACTGGGTTTACAAACAAAAAATTAAAAATGGCATATATATTGTAATTTTTTTGATATGCTTCCGGTTTAAACACACCACGTTTTAGAAAAAGAAATACATGTTAATTGTTTAGTTTCAATGAGTTAAACATGATACAGAAACGCATATTGATTTCTATTTCCAACTATGTTCTTACAGAATATAAACACAAAAATCGTAGGTGTTATCAGATGATACTTGATTAATGGCTCTACCACCTTTTAAGAATATGTTCTATCGGGTAATGACGTTGGTCGTACAAACTTATGTTAGACAAAAAATTGACAAAATGGGCTAATAGTATATGATTGGACCAAAAAATGGACTAATAGTATGCCTTATAGTGGGCTTTGCTTAAATGGTTTAAACCGAACCAAACCGCCCAAACCGTACCTGCCAAAACCGCAAACCGAATAACCCGCCTTTGAGCGGTTCGGTTTACGGTCGGTCTGGTCTTCATCCCCAAACCGTATAACCCGAACCGTATAACCCGCGAAACCGCAAAACCGCCCGATGCTCACCCCTATCAATTGAGGTTTTTGTAACGTTTTTGGTCCCAAATTAAGAATTTTATATTACAATTTGGTCCTTATTGAGGTTTTGTAACGCTTTTGCTCCCCACTCCTAGTAAAATGACGATTAACTCTAGACCGAATTTGAAAAACCTAGCTATATTCAGGGAACAAAAATACTTATTTTACTTAGAACAAGGAAGGACAACATTATAAGAAGTCAAGAATCCCAACTAAGGAGCAAAACTGAAAAAGTAAATTTATTTGGGATCAAAATTGCAAAAGTAAATTTTTTGGGATCAAAATTACAAAAATCAGCTATACTCAGGTACCAAAAATATAAATTTACTCAGTTTATTAATAAACAAGAAAACATATAGTTCACACGAGCTTGCCTGATTGAAATACCAATAGTTATAGGTTTCCTCCAGTACTTTTCATTGACAAAAAAGCTTTGTGAGTGAAATAGAAGCAATGGTAATGAGAAAACCACATTAAAAGATGAATAAGTAATCAATGATAGAAATACCAACATGAATGTTGAATAGATGAATAAGGGTCCAGAAAGTGTTCTTTAGAATACTATAAGTTAGCTCTTTATTTGACCTCCTGCATTGTTTTATAGTTTTTTTTCTTAATACCAGTTATTTATTTGGCTATTCGGTTAACAATATGAAATATCAAACGGTGGAAAGAAAGCCAATTCGTAAGCTATGCAGTCAATCGCGCGCTATAGCGTTGCTATAGCGGCGCTATAGCGGATAGCGCTCCTTGACCGCGACAAAAACCCATTTAGCGTTTTCAAATAGCGGTTCCGCTATTAGCGGCGCTATTTACCGCATTTTTACGCGATTTTGACAACCGCTATAGCGAATTTAGCCCGCTATATAAAAATTTGACTAGGATTCACCTAAAAGGCATACCCAAATTTTAACTCTAACCAAGGTACACCCAAAAAGGCACAACCAATGGAAAAAAATATTTTTTTGACCAAGCCAAAGAGATCCAGGTTATAACCCGAAATACATATAGCTTGATGAGTGTAAGCCCTTACAAATGCTAGCTATTTATAATAGCAAGCACCCTCATTGTTTATTAGCTGGAGGCGATGTGGGATGGCTTCGTAGGCAAAAGTTTATGACACGTTATTGAGGCTTCATTCCAAAGCCAAAGGACCTGCAAAGAGACTGATTAACTTGCGATTCAAATGCAGCTCGTCTTCTGTTTTCGATTGGAGGGACTGATTGCAATCTCGTCTTCGTTTAATTCACCGGTTCGAAAATCAAAACTCGATTACGAACCAGAAATTCTTGCATTCAAAACTGATTGCAGTCAAGGCTACGATTGCATTCAAGGTTCCAAAATTACGATTGCAGTCAAAACTCGATACCTTCAAAACTCGAGACCGATGCAAACTTGATATTAATAGATACCGATGCAATCAAGGTTGCGATTTGATGTTTACGAACCATAAATTCCGATTCAATCAAGGTTGCGGGAATTGGTTGGCAAATATTCGATTGGATCGATGATTACAGTCTCGATTGTACCAGTTTGATTTCCAGTCTCGATTGGATCGATGATTACAGGTTCGATTGTTCCTCTTCATTCTCGATTGATTTCTAGTCTCGATTGGATCGATGATTACAGGTTCGATTGTACCAGATTCTACCTATTGCATATTCGATTGAACCATATTGTAGACAACAATTGAAGCCAAGTCTGATTGAAAACGATTGCAAAAAACAATTGGATTGAAAACGATTGTAGAAAACAATTGGTTAGTTCCTTATTGTAGACATTAGTTTGATCCTTGACCTGAGAATGATTACAGGGGAGAATACAAGAGCCTACACACTGTAATTTTATTATTGTGATGTTACTAGATGAAGCTATATCAAGAACCTGCATAACAAAAATGGATAAAGCTATATGCATTTAAGGTGTTTGATAATATGCTTGAAAGAAAATTTTGTATATATGTTCATACATGAACATATTTTGATTTTTGAGGAATGTTGTATATATGTTGACTGCTGATGAATGAAAAATCTAGGTATTGAAACATTTCTCTTGTATTGTGTCATTCTTTCCTTATGTAAACTACACATATGCAATCTGATCAACAAGCAATTACATGTAATAATGCCCTAATATAGAAATTTTTGCATAATACAAAAAAACCGCTATACCACCGCTATACCACTGCGATAACCGCTAAATCATATAGCGCTTGGTGACCGCTATTTGGTTTTCAACCGCGATAACTGCTTAGTTCGTAAGAGAGAAAAACCACCTATTGTCCTAAAGAAGACTGAGTTCGATCATAAGGTACACTAGCATCGCTTGTTTTTCCCTAAACTAATGACATGAAAGTAACTGTTTGATTAAACGTTTTGGTCAAAGTTCACATTCAATCAGTTTCTCAGTTCGATCACCATATTTATTTTGTATTGAAAAGAGGATTGAATTGCAAGTATAGGAGGAGTATGAACAGAAAGCTAGAATGAGATGATGAAATGTAACTCTAGATTTGTAATAAGAGATGTACAGATATGGGCGTGTTCGGCACGCAACGTTTGAGAACTTTTGAGAGCGTTTAACGTTTAACTTTTAGGAAAACGCTCGAAAAAAATGAAAAAACCTCGTTCAGCAGCAAGAGCTTTTAGCTTTTATTTTTAACAAAACGCTAATAATCCAAAAGCTATTTCAATTAACTTAGCTTTTGGGAGCGTTTAGCGTTTGACTTTTGATTTTTATATTATTTTACACTACTAAAAGCAAACAACTACTTTTACCGAACACTTCTGCACTAATAAAAGTCACAGCTACCAGCTAACTGCTAACTACTAATCGCTAACCACTACCAGCTACCAACTAATTTAGCCGAACACGCCCATGGTCGATAATGACGTCGATGTGGATACAATACCACAACATAGGGCGGTGTCGATAAGGAGCGACAGTCGGCGATGGCGGCTTGATGGTGCATGTGCGACGAAGAAGGAATCATGCTAGTAGAGGGTTTATGTCAACATTTTAGGCGGGGGAGTGGGGAATGCTGAATAGTGTTAAGATAAGATAAACCCTAAATCAATTCAACGTTAAATCAATAAAATGTAGGAAGGGCTTTTTTTGACATTTTGTAAATATTAGGGGCCACATCGGAACTGTCCTGTTAACCTTGAAACCATTACTCTATTATTTAAAAGCCGTAATTTTTGGCTTTGTTACATGCGGGTCCTTTTAATTTTGTGACACCCGGGTCCTCCAAAATATCCGGGTCGGTTTTCCACTTCTTAAGGGATCCGACAGCTTCATCTTTTGCGACCGTCCTCTATTCGTCTTCCTTCTTCTCTGGTTGCAGTAGGTGCTTATGCACTGAGTCGAATTTACGTCTTTCCCTACTGATTGTCGGCGTGTTTAAGCGAAATCAAATCGCCATTGATAGGAAAATCTTCAAGCTAACGAATTCTCTGTTCGAGGGATAGGAATGGCGACAGCGGAGATTGCGATGACACCCGCAGATTCATTGGAGAAAGACGAGGGTTGGTCGACGAGGCATACGGCGAAACCAGGTGGAGATCTTATGCAATATTACCTCCAGCATATCCACGATGTTCAGCTTCAGGTTCGCTAGAAGGGTCATAGTCTCAATCGCCTTGAGGCTCAGCGTAACGAGCTAAATTCCCGAGGTAATCTTCTAAAATCCCCAAATTGAAGTTGCATAAAACCCTAGACTCTAAGCTATTCGTATACTAATTTTGGGAATGGACTGCAAATTGACGATGCAGGTTGGGCTATGGATATTTGGAGGTGCGATAAACGTTGATGTTGTAACTGCCGCCATACTTGGATTTTCAGTCCTTTTTATTACCGGAGTTGTCATATGGAAGGAATGTTTAGCAGAATCAGTAGCTTGGGACACCCTTACATGGTTTGCTGCTCTCATAGCCATGGCTGGGTACCTCAACAAATACGGTCTCATCTCCTGGTTCGGTCAAACAGTAGTTAAGGTGCGTGAGTGTGTGACTGTTTCTGTCTACACTTCCCTCATTCACAATCCATCTTCATCATTGATTTTTCTTTTTTGCAGGTTGTTAGTGGGCTAGGGCTTCAATGGCAGGCGTCATTTGGGGCTTGAGTCCCAGCTTCGGTTTGTTTCCTTCCAACTACATAGTTAGATACCTACATGCGGCATTAATAGTTTTCTTATGTCAATTTTTATGATTAATACAAATGGTATTGTTGATCATTGATACTCAGATTTCTTCAACTAGCGGATCCTCATTTTATGTCCTCTTGGTTTTCATTCCCTTGATTTGCGTCTTACAGTGTCAAAAAATTAAAATTTATCGGATTATTTCAATTGTAATGACGGTCCACCTTATTAAAGGGTGGAGATAATAACAATCAAATGGTGTATTGGTTATCAAATGCATCAACTTTGCTATTCTTAATCCAACAAAGTCTAAAGAAGCCACCACCTCGAAGTTGGCGAAATGGAAGAATAGATATGGTATTGACTTTTTTCTTTAACAGCTCAAAGATTTTTAAACTTAATTGATTGATTTTATCTTTTCAACTTATATTTACATGTTCCATCATATGGTTTTGTAATTATATATTCAGGGTCCTTCTGGTAACCTTGCTGAGGCTGAGAGTGCACATGAGATAGCACAACTTAAATACCCGGCGTTGCTTTTTAAGAAGAGACTAATAGCAAACATAGAGAAAATTTATGGCGTTATTTGTGACAACTTGAACAAAGAGTTGGGACTATTACTTGTCTTATGTATTCAGGTTGTTCAATTTCAATTCATCATCACATATAATAAATCTCATTACATGTTTTAGTGTAACCAAACATTCATCATATTCCGAATTTTAATATAATTTTTAAACTTCAGGCTCCACAAACATCCGAAGGAGTACTAATATCTGGATGTTCCTTTGAAAAAGATTCTCAATCCAATCCTTGGGAAGGCATTGTTGATTGTCTCAAGACTTTTCTCAACACGCTGAAAGAAAATTTTGTAGGTGTGTTATCTAAGGCCTCATGTCTATCTTATTGATGCTACGATATTTGTAAGTGATGTAGTTCTTTTTGTGGAAAAAATTTATTCATTAATTTATACAATATCGATACAATAATTCCAATAGTCAGTTAGTCACTAAAAGTATACAAACTGTGCCTAAAGTTTTGATATTGCATCAAAGTGGACATCAGTTGTTAATGAAGATATTTTTTTGCCCAATTTTGGATGCATTTCAGGTGCCTCGGAAAATCGTCAATTTAGTCAAATATCAACTCCTTTTGTTTGGTTTCTAGATAAAGTTCATGCTCTCACTTTATGTATTGGTAAGCTTGAAACAATTTGTAAATAATAATCAGTTGCTTCAAGAGGTGCTTGATGAAGGTACTAATCTGTTCAAGTTTGATTTTTTACAATGTAGACCTTTTGTTCATTATCATATTTATCATAACATTGTTTCGTTAAAGTGAAGTAAAAAGCTTTGATTGGTGACGGACCCTTCAGTCAAGCTTCTCCAGTGAGACCTTTCTTTTACCCACGTAGTTCGTCGGTCAAACCAACAATTCTCTTCTCAAAGTACCACTTGGCACTCATCATCTTAAAGGTCAGAAATTAAATCCTCATTTTCATCATCCATTTTGAAATGGTTCTTATATTAATAATGTGAAGTGAGACTTCGCACAATAAAAAGAAGGGTTCATTTTTTCATTGTTTTAAATATTCAACTTTCAACAGGGAATGGTTTCAGTTTTGTACTGAACACTGTAAAAAATAAAAAGCACAGGGACGATTTTTGTAATTTACTCTAAATGTATTCATTCAATCTTATGTTTGTTTTGGTAAAAAAGATAGAATAACACCAGCATGTTGTCCTGCAATTTTTATACTTATCTAATTTTACAGGATAAAAAAGACTTGACGCTGATGCAATGGTTCTTGCAGGCAGAGTAGTAATTCCTATAGATGATTTTGACAAAATAAACGATAAACATCGTGTAGTAATAAATAAAGTTATGGAACAACAGATTGTAACTATTTCAAAAGTTGGTTTTCATGCATCTTTTAATGGTCGATGCAGTGTTGTAGCAGCTCCTAATCTCATCTATGGAACTGTAAGTACATTTTTTGACAAGGGCATTTTTTTCTATTTCAAAATTACCCTTTCTATGGTGGGAATAAAAATGACATCTTTGTCCCATTGACAAATGGGTTCAATGATGGTTATTTGTTATCTGTATGTTATGATTACCTTCATACGAAAGTGTATAAATTAGAAATAGAAAGTCAAAATAAGGGGCATAGTCTAAGAAGCCTCAAGTCCTTTGCAACCATTCTTAAGGATCCGAATAGCAAAAACTAAAGAACCCATCTATTTAGCGGCTAAGAAGTCCTTTACAAAACCTAGACCGCTTACATCTTATGTATCTATTTTACCGGTATCAAACTCAGTTTGTATTTACTTTTCTTGTGATGTTTGAGAAGATTAGGGATCAGTGACTTCAAATTCAAGATACCCATTTGTTAAATTTTCAATAAATGTTTTAAAGATTGTGTTTTGTTGATAGGGTTAGTGGGTTTGTTGATATGGATGATGGGTTTGGTGATGATCATATTTTTCATTTTATTTTAATATAATAATTTAGTAGTTTTGATTATTTTTCAGGTTGTGAAATTCAAGGTTTAGGAGGCCGAATTACTAAATGGGTAACTTATGCAGTAATTCGGGTTCCAAGGTGACGATTGTTCATCCCTCTTTCTACATGCTTTCAATTTCATGTTTGTTTAAGTGTGTTTTTGAATTTGATTTTTGAATTTGTTTGAATATAAGCATGGGCAAGTAAATTCACCGAGGGAATTGCTTTATTCTGATTCTTACAATTATGAAGATAAATAATGCATTCATTATAGAAGAACAAATATTAATTAATTTTTGTTAAAGGAGGAAAAATAGAGAAGAGACAGATTAGCATTACATATTAGAACCTGTTGATGTTGTGAACTTGGTAAATTCTATATTCTCAAACTCTATTCGATATTTTTTTTGACGTATGGGCGTTTCTTTTGACTTGCAAGGTTCCATACTGTAGTCTATACGACCAAGGGTAAACATGGATCAATAAATTAGCCATTGAATTACGCACAGTTCAGATATTTTGAAGGTTACCCTACTTTCTTTTATTAATAAAGAATGTAAATTTATGAACTTTTTTTTTGTAAAGTTTAATCTTGTCTCACATTTTGACAGCTGCAAACCTTTTGTTGACTGCCAATGCTGATGTTAAAGTTGCTGACTTTGGTGTGTCTGCACAATTAAGCGGTACCATTTCTAGAAGAAACGTATTATAGGGTTCTTTTGTATTAGTTTATTAAAAATGTCAAAGTTATTTATATTTTTATTATTATTTTATTTCTTTGGTGACAGCCATTTGTAGGGACACCATTTTGGATGGCACCAAAGTGATTTAGAATTCAAAGAGATATAATGAAAAGGTATATATCAGATCTACTCATGTTTTTAAATTCTTCATTTGTTGATTTATCTGCACTTTGGTAACACACGGCAGAGTACGCTTATGTCTTTAGCATTTATTCGGACCCGTGCTCCAGCAATTCCGAACCCGTGCGGAGCACGGGGACCCACTAGTTAAAATAAATTGTCAGCTTCCATTTTTATATAGTGTATACTAGGTTATAACTTGTGTAAAATATTAAAATAATATGATGTTTGATGATTTTTAAGAGTTATAAATTAATATGTGACTTCAATTAATTAAACAAAGTTGCAAAAGAAAGCAAAAACCCTAAAATTTAGATTATCAGTTCTTAAACATACAGATAAATGGAATTGTATTATCAATTTAGTAAATTCGGAAGAAAAGACATGTAAAACTGCAAATGTACGACAAAATATAACCATTGGTACAATTTTGTGACAAAACCAAATTCCAGACTAAACGTATAAAGTTTATTATAATAAAAGGACTAAATTTGTAATTTACTCTACAAAATGTCCTAATATGGAAAAAGAACTATAACACAAAATCTTGTAATCTCAGTAAATATTTTTTTTTAGTACGATGCTATTAATAGGTATATGTTTCAAAATATGATGTTATTAATGAGTTAAATTTTCTTGAACAACTTTATTTGAATGTAGTTGTGAACATTTTTTGACATCATTTAAAAAAAAAAACAAAAACTTGTGTTATTGGTTTTGAATACTTTTAGACATTGTTACCGTGTCAAAATTTACATCATCAAGGCCGGCCCAACCGGTGAGCGGACTGGTCATGACAGCAATGGATTGTGGGGCATCAAACGTTCTATGTCTCTTAAGGGTATATATTTTATTGGGGGCCCAAGTTCCTAAACATCGGTCCAATACACAAATTAAGGTCATCTGCTATAACGGCGCCAAGTGAAAATTTCATAATTCACTGGACGCGGCAGACTTCAGCTCATAGGTAAACGCAATGTCGCGCGCTTCAGTTCATAGGTAAATGCAACATCGCACGCCTCAAAACACGACCATCATTTCACTGGATTCACTTTGCTTGGCTGCTTGTTATGAAGGCGTGTATTTTGATCTGTGCGACGCAATATAGATACTTTGGGAATGTTACAGGTATCCCCTAGAATCGAATCTATTGTTGCACATATGTCATTTATCAATGTTTAGCGCCTGATATAACGATTATGCAGATTGATAATGGTTGGCGTATTTTGCAGGTAATTGGTAATAAGGTTTTGATGATTCTAATACCAGTTCATGTTTTCGTTAATATCGATTTCAATAGTGATAACAGAAGCCGATGACAGGTAGATATTGAATGAATTGTTATTGCTGGTAGATTTCATCAATTCATGGGTTATAATGTTTCCCTCTTTGGTTGCTTATGTTGACTGTTGGGAATGGGATGCCTGCTAGGGTTTCGTCTATGATGGAGCTATTTATGTAATTCAATATAATGGGTATGATCTACTCGATATGCTTTGTTTACACTGACGAGAAGGTATGATCATTTTGAACTTAATGCCATTGATGCTTACAAATACGAGGTCTAATAACAGCCTCGTATTCAATATGGGGATTTTTAAAATGTTCATGATATACATTGATGGGGATACATAGGCCGCCAATCGAGATGGATGTTGGTGGCGAGAAGTTTCAGCATTCAAATTGAGGATTAATTGCTTATTATCTGTAAGTAGTCAACTTTATCTTCAAGTCGGTTAACCTATACTTGATCTTTTAGTGCATTTTGTTGGAGCTGAAATGTGTTTTATTTAAGAAATCTTCATATATGTCGTTCAGAGTAGTTTTTTTTACCTTGTTGTATTTTGTTTTTGTACTTTGCCGGTATTTTTTGTGTATATATATATATATATATATATATATATATATATATATATATATATATATATATATATGTATATATATATATATATATATATATATATATATATATATATATATACTATATATAAAAAGACGTTTTTTCTCGTTTGCTTATTCTGTATGTTATAGGGTTTTTTGTATGCCACGTATTGTTTTGTTGACCGACGCCATATCATTTCCAATCGTTTCACATCTCTTCAAATTAGATTCAACACTTTCACATATATCTTCTACGAGCCGTTTTCTTCTCCCATGACCCTTCCAATCGGACACACCGCTTCCAACTACTCCTGAATCGGCTTATATTCATACACCGCTTTATACTTTGATCGACGCCATGGCTTCCGCCCACTTTGCCTCCCTCGCTTTCTCGTTTCCATTCTCATCGCCACCACCAGCTTGCTTGCCCTAATCGGTGTCCTACTCCCTATATATGGAAAACCCATTTTTCCTGATGCCCCATACATCTCAATTACACCTAATCATGCCCAAATTGGCGTCCTCCTCACTATGTTCCTGTCAAACGCCTCCACCCCAATCTCATATCTTATATATCAAATTACATTTGGAGAGAAACCCAATCAGAATTAGGTATCGGCGACGGAGGGAATCATCCAACGACGAAGACTCATCGGCAACCGTAAGGTATTGTAGGTTTTTTCTTTTTAGAGTTATTCAGATCCCGATTCATCATAATTGTGTCATATCCTTGGTGGGTTTTTGCTTTTTAGACATTGATAAATGATGATGTGTCGGTATATGTTAGATTTTTTTTTCCAATCTTTAAGATTTGTTATTGGAATCTTGGGTTTTTGCGTCCACACAATACCTCCGCTTAGGCAGCGGTTGTTCTCCAACCTGGCCGCCCTTCTCCCCTTTTCTCCATGCCAACTCAAAGCCTGCGTCAAAGAATTACCAATAGTTAAGTTAAAGATGCGAGAGGGGACTTAATAGTGTGTCGATATGTAGGTTTGGATGTATGGAGACTTTCTTTCATTTCTTTCTCGCTTTTTTCAAGTTCTTCCAGTGAGACAATGGCCTCCGGCACGGACGACTCCCCACTTACTTTTCTTGGTTCCCGTCACCGGTAAGAAACTTAGATTAGGATTATTTATTGTTTGATTATTAGTTTATATAATATGTTTCGATTTGAATGACCGTGTTATAGTTTCTCTTCATTTTATTTTTCTTGGGTTTCTTACACGTGGATAGAGGAACAGTAGGACTAGGCCGTAAAGGATGTGCTACAACACAAATCAAGAAATACGTGGCTTGTGACAGTTTAAAGAATCAATTTAGCATAAAGATTGTTGGATTCCCTTCGTTCATTCAAATGCCTAATGTATACTTATGTACTCAGTTCTTGAATCACATTCCTTTTTTTGATATGTTGAATGAAGAACCAAAAGTTTTGTTTTAACTTTAGTTAATTTGTGTGGTAACTTGAATATTTTTATTTCAGATATTCAAGCATATAGCCTCTTCTGAAGTTGAAAAAAATAAAGATGTCATGTTGGGTTCCAGATCCTCGTTACTGTATAAAGTATGGTTATAGAGAAGATTATAGGCCAAAACAGATTATATTGGGGCACTATGGCAGTTAAGTTGCATTATATCAGGGAGTAATGAACCCAAATCTCTGTTTCTTTCCATATTAAGTACATAATAATAGGTTATTAAGTAGATACCGCATTTTGATTAATGTATGACAACTTGAAATTATTGGATGAAATGGCATAATTGAGACCTGTAATGTTCTGTAGTGTTTCATGAGGGTGGAACTTCTTGTGATCTGAAATTGAACCCAAAATTCTGTGCATTTATCCTTATTTAATGTTCTTTTCATCTTTATATCCACATTAACTTTCGGTTGGGCTTTTTATTTACTTTTCGTATTTATAGTTTCAGGTACACCTGTCTTGTTTCATCTTCAACCTCTTCTTCCTCTAATTACCAAGATGAAGTCCATTTGAAGGAAATTGAAGTACATAGAGATATATTGAGAAGGATCATCTACATGTTTACCTGAGATTATCAAGCACACCATCATTATCAATAGTTTCAGCAAGGATAAGCAATCTACATCAACCTGTGTATGGGTTTGATTAAGCATCTAAGAACTAATCTACATGACCTTGTAAGAAGTTAATTTCTCTTTGTTTTACGTTATTTTTATGGTGTTTTGATGGAATTTTTGTGGGTTTATTATTTTAAAGAATTTAGAGTATTCAGCTATATGGGGTTGTTCTAAAATTTGGCTTTGGATTTCTGTTTTACTTAATTATTGCCACTAATTGAATAAAGGTCTCACCTTTTATCGTTAACAAGATCAAGCTCTTGCAACACCATCATGATGCAACTTGTTAATGTTTATATAGTCGAAAAAGTGATGGGGACAAGTTATTCAACACTAAAACCATCCAAAAGCTTGCAATTCTTTAGAGATGGTACTTTCAAAAATCTGTCAAGTTATACAATTTACCATTGTTTCTCGTACACCCAAGTAACCCACCCTGGGCCGTGCTCAGCACGGCTCTTAAAATGTACCTAGTATATATATATATATATATATATATATATATATATATATATAGGAATAGGTTCAAATAAGAACCACTAAAAGGTTAAGAACCGTGAGAACCGATATTCACACATTAAGAATTATGTTTTTTTTTTTTACACTTGTTTATTATGTGAAAATACATCAAAGTTAATAAATTACATTATTTTTAATACGTTTTACAATATTCATAATATAATAAAATTTGTAGTTATTAATCTGTGAATACTATAACGTAAGGTTTTTATTAAACTGTGAATTAGTGGTTCTCACGGTTCTCAACATTTTAGTGGTTCTCATTTGAACCCTTCCATATATATATATATATATATATATATATATATATATATATATATATATATATATATATATATATATATATATATATATATATATATATATATATATATATGTATATATATATATATATATATATATATATATATATATATATATATATATATATATATATATATATATATATATATATATATATATATATATATATATATATATATATATATATATATATATATATATATATATATATATATATATATATATATATATATATATATATATAGAGAGAGAGAGAGATAGAGAGTAAATTAAAATAATGGTCCCTGTGGTTTGGAGCAACTTTCAAAAGGAGTCCAAGTTTTAGAAAACCACAATATGAGTCCTCATGGTAAGGTTTTACTTTCAATAATGGTCCAAAGGCCAGTAAAAAGACCAGTTTACTCTTTTTTATTTTTTTTTCAATTTTCTTTTAGTGTTTTATTTATTTTAATAATTAAAAAAAAAAAAATAAAACAAACCCCACCACCCCCACCCCCACCCCCTGCGTCTCTCTCTCTCTCTCTCGCTATGAAGCTTGGAGTGCCGGTGATCTTCTCCGGTCATTCCAATGCTGAATGAGAAACACATAAAAAAGGGTAGAGGTGAACCCTAGCGAGTCATGTATGAGGGAGAGAGTGTAGAAACACGGGAGAAACAAGTTTGGGGCCGGGCTCTTGACCTCGTTGCGCAGGAGAAGGAAGCACAACAGGAGGGCGATGGTTGGACTGTGAGCAGGGATCATCGCCAAAAAACGAGCTACAGATTCAAGTGGTCCATTCCAAATCCCTACCAACATTTATCAAAGTATAAAGAAACCGAATAAAGCATATATATATATATATATATATATATATATATATATATATATATATATATATATATATATACACACACACACACACACACATATATATATATATATATATATATATATATATATATATATATATATATATATATATATATATATACACACACACACACACACACACACACACATATATATATATATATATATATATATATATATATATATATATATATATATATATATATATACACACACACACATATATATATATATATATATATATATATATATATATATACACACACACACACACACACATATATATATATATATATATATATATATATATATATATATATATATATATATATATATATATATATATATATATATATATATATATATATATATATATATATATATATATATATATACTAGGTACATTTCTAGGGTCGTGTTAAGCACGACCCATGAAGGGTAATTTAGGTATCTAATTGATAAAGGTAAAATGTTATAGTTGGATGGATTTTCGAAGTATAATGCCCTAATAAAAAATGAAAATTGTAATGTTAATAAGGTCAAATTTTCGAAGAACAATTCCTTAATAAGATGAGAGTAAAAGTACATCGACATAATAGAAGTACATGAAAATAGGACAATATCAAGACATGTTTCTGTTCTCAATTCCCATGTCAATCCTAAAATCTGTAAGCAAAACAGGAAGAAATGTCTTAATAACAAAGGTGGTGGTTTGGTATTCAGGTAATTTCAGATGTATACCTAAGATCTTGAGGATGCAACAAGGATATGCTCGAACCATGGGTCTTGTTGTCGTTGATGGTTTTGGACCATATAGTATACTATCTTCTTCATGTCTTGTACAATGCCAAAATGATCAATAAATAAAAACTAACTGGACAGGTCAAAACGAAAACAATACGCTTACATATGGAGAAAACATAATATTGAAAAGAATATTCTTATTAAACTTAAACCGACGAAAATTTCAAGCCAACATATAACATATTTCAAGGTTTATGCAAGGACTTTTTCTAATTTAATTAGGGCCATAATATGAAAGATGTAAATAAAAGTAGCAAATTAGTGCAATTACACGGTCTTCATTCTTGTCATAAAACAATTGCAAGTATATGGAAAATTCTTACCAGTAAGAAAATGAAGTTCGATAGCTAATAAGGAAAAAGAAAGGAACTTGCATAAGCTTAACACTTGATGGAAGCAGACCCTCCACCCAATGTTCGTTAAGCTTGACCAACTCGACCATGTTTGTGAATTTGATTTAGACATCGTATATAATGGCTTCCCTTTCTATCTCAATCTCTCCAGACCTTTAAAATCCAAAACATAAGCAATTTAGGAAAAAAGGATCTTTCTTTTTTCAACTCATTCACTTTATATGCCTTTAAATCCAACACTTCAATCACACAACACTGATCACTGCTGTAACACCCCTTTCTCAAACTGTAATTTTATAATACAAGTATCTTACAAAGCGTGACTATGAAAAATCCACTTAATTTTTTTTTATTTTACAAACTTAATTCTGAAAGGGTATTACAGACTCGATACAGAAAACCATAATTTAAACTTACTGTATTTCATACTGGTCCCACTCCAGCTCCTGTTCATCTCACCTATGTACATAGCATTTTAAAAAAAATAATACGTGAGACATAAAGCCTCGTGAGTGATATGGGTTTAAACCCAAAACTTTTCTGTTCAAAACTTGAAATAATACAAGTAAACTGCTGAAAGCTCGTTTTCATAACATATCTCAAATCTCTTTACTCTTCACTTTTCAAAACTCAAAAACACTTTCTTTCTCAAAAACTGCTTCTTACTTTAAAACTGTTTTATTCTTTAAAATTGCTTTCTTTCTCATTTACTCGTGACCAACTGAAACTCATGAATTAGTTTAATTAATTCATTCAACTAGCTCCCCTCGCAGGACAGAACAGATCCGTCCGCTTGGTTATGCTCATTCTGTCTCCCCTTTGTGACTTGGAACGGATTCAAGCACAAGGGTATACTAAGCTAGACAACTACTTCGCGACGGGAGGTACCATCCCAGTAGTGTCTTCCGATCTCCCGATTATGTGGGTGATCCTAGTCCGGACAACTAACTCTTACTACTTTCTTTGCTTTGGTTCTTATCTTTTTACTTTCTTCATTTTATCTCAAATTGGTCAAATATGGACACAATTTCATAACAAACTCTAACTTTAACTCTTTGACTCATACTCTTGAAAATCACTTTAAAACTAGCTTCAAAAATCTTTAGCTCTCATATGGAGCTTCTTTCAAAACTTTACAAACTATACTTCTTTTAAAAACTGAACTTCTTTAAAACTTCTTTAAAATCTCTTTTAAACACTTAGCTCTTGGAGCTACTTTCAAAACTGTTTCCAAACTTTAGTATCTAAAAACATTTGGAAATCTCATACTTTTCTGAAAATATCATTTTGCTATGTACTAAAAAAAATCCTCATAAAACTCACCTTGGTGTAGTTATAACTCACTAAACTTCTCGTACTCCTTTCCCCTTTCCGTGCCCCATGGTATTTGAAGCACTTCCTACACAAGTATCACGTATATATATACTTATTAATTACATAATACAACTGATTCTACAGTTCTAAGGTCTCATACGACTCAACTTCAGGTTATACTAAATGGATAACCATTAATAAACTCATTTTAAAATTTTCTCCGAAATACGCGTATTTTGCTACAGTACCCCCGAGGGGTCGTATTTCAGTTCCGACACTTTTGCATGAAATCTTAGGCCATATTAGACTTGTGTTTCAAATTTGGAGTTCATTGGACAAGTCTAGCTCAAATTCTAAAAATCAAGTTTTGGCATAAATAGTAATTTTAGCCACTGCCGCTACAGTGACTTTTCCGCAAGGTCGGATTACAGATTTGACCATTCCCGACATGTTCTTATACCATTTTAGGGTTATGGCTAAAATTTCAGGTCAATCGGACATGTCTAGCTATGGTTTCTAGCATTTGAAATTTCTAACATTTTTGGTCCCTGTCTGAGGGCGCACCGCGTCAGGGTTGGGCGCACTGCGCCTGGGCGCACTGCGCCTGGGCGCACCCCGCCCTGGTCCTGGGCGCACTGCGCCTAGCGCCTGGGCAGACTCCTGATCAGTCGCGATTTGGCACTGTAGCACGCAGTTTTGACATTTTAAGTTCTTAATCCAGGTCTTAATCATATAGGATTTGTTCTAGGACTAAAACCCTTGACTAATAACAAGTTTTAAGCCACTAGAAACACCTTAATCACACCAATTCATGATTTAGGGTTCTTGAGCAACTTTTCAATTTCTCAACAATAGCAACCTACTTTGCTATTTTTAAGATATGTTCTTACTACATGAACATGTTTAAGCCCAGAAATTATATACACTTCACGGATTATGACTGAAATTACAGATTTCAGTCCACTCCGTGGAAACTCATCAAGAAGACACAAAAGCTTGGGTAGAAACTTCAATTACTAACCTTGTTTACTTTGGAATCACCAATTCCAACCTTGTTTCCTTGCTAGATCTTCCTGTGTTCTTCACTCTCTAGCTCTCTCTCTCGTTCTCTCTGGCCTCTTCTGTAATGTTCTACTAACTTCTGGAGAAAGGAGAGTAATAACTCTCTTATTTTATATTTTAGTTTTATAAAATAATTACATTTTGGTCCCTTAGCTTCTCTCTTTTCTACAAAAATGGTCCTAAGACCCATAACTTTGCAACCAAAGTTCCATTAATTACTAACTTAACATTTTCTTGACATTTTGGTCATTTTCAGGTCAAATGACCATTTTGCCCTTTTTGGCCATATTTCACTATTCATGCGGTAAAACTCCAAATTTCACATAAACTATTATTTCTTATATTATTATTTTACATAATACATGTTATTTTACACACTAGTCTTATAACGTGTCAAAAGACCATTTTACCCATTTTACAACTTTTTCGCGGGTTCTTACAGTCATCCCTCCTTAAGCGGATTCCGTCCTCGGAATCTTTTCGTAATCTGTGAAATTCGGATATCTTTTCTTCATTTCTTCTAGCGTCTCTCAAGTTAGGTTTGACCCTAACGGGTGCTTCCACTTGACTAGTACAAGGTCAATCTCCTTGTTCCTTAGCTTCTTAGTCTGCATTTCTAGGATGGCTTCGGGTTCTTCAATCAGTTTGCTAGGAGTCTCCACCCTCAGGTCAGTATACAGTATTACTAACTCTTCTTTACCAAAATACTTTTTCATGTAGTAACTTCAGCTTGAACGCTTGTAACTCAGCTCTCTTCAGGATTCTAAAAGGTCCAATATATTTTGGACTCAGCTTTCCTCTCTTACCAAATCTGACTACACCCTTTCATGGCGACACATTTATCATCACTAAATTACTTTCTTGTTACTCATACAGTCTTTTCTTTAGATCTAAGTAACTCTTCTGTCGGTCTTGTGCTGCTTTCATGTTAGCCTAAATCACTCCAATCTTCTTATTGGTCATTCTAACAATTTCTGGTCTTGGCAACTTAGTCTTACCCGCCTCCAATCAGCATAAAGGAGTTCTACACTTTCTGCCATACAATGCCTCAAAAGGTGGCATTTTAATGCTAGAATGGTAGCTGTTATTGTATGCAAACTCCACTAATGGTAGGTGTTCATCCCAACTGCCTCCAAATTCCATCACGCATGACCGTAGCATGTCTTCCAATGTCTGGATCGTTCGTTCACTCTGACCATCCGTTTGTGGATGATACGTTGTACTTAGCTGAATTCTCGTCCCCATTTTATCTTGTAAAGCTCTCCAAAAGTTAGAGGTAAATCTGGGGTCTCTGTCTGACACGATAGACAACGGTGCACCATATCTTCTTAATACTTCATCTGTATACAACTGGGCTAACTGCTCCAATGGAGTAGTTTCTTTTATGGCTAGAAATAGTGCACTCTTGGTCAACCGGTCCACTATGACCCATATACTAATACTATCATAACTTCTTCTCGTTCTCGGTAACCCGACAATAAAGTCCATGGTTACATCTTCCCACTTTCCGGCTGGAATGTGCAATGACTGAGCATCTCCATGCGGGACCTGATGTTCCGCCTTGACTTGTGCACAAATGACACACTTGGAGATGTACTTAGCTATCCTCTTCTTCATTCTAGGCCACCAGTATTATCTTTTAAGATCTTGATAAGTCTTGGTATTCCCTGGATGTATGAAATACTTTGACTTATGCGATTCTTCTAGAATCAGCTTCCTTAAACCTCCTGCTTCCGGTACCCAATTGCGGGTTCTAAAAGTCTTTAGCTCTTGTCTACTTATCTCAAACTGCATGTCTTCCTCGTTTCTCATCTTTCAAGTCTATACTTTTTCCAACTTTTCGTTGGACTACTTTAATCTGTTCTATAATACTGGACACTAGTTGTATACGTATCATTCTTGCATTGGTTCTTTTCTCTGGAACTTTTCTACTCAATGCAGCTGCTGCTACACTTGCTTGCCTGAATGGTATACAATCTCGCAAACATAATCACTGATCACTCTAACTATCTTTCCTGTCTTATGTTCAGCTCTATTTGAGTGAACACATACTGTAAACTCTGGTGATCAGTGAATAGCTTGCCTTTTGTTCAATACAGGTAATGCCTCCAATTTTCAAGGCAAATACTATTGCTACTAGCTCTATATCATAAGTAATATACTTTGTTTCTAGGGCTGTCAACTATCTGGGAACATATGCTATACTCTTACTCCTCTGCATCTACACACTGCTGAGCCTTCTATGTGAGGTATTGCTGTATACTTCAAAATCTTCTGTCCCATATGGTAATATAAGGACAGACGCATTACTCGACTTCTCTTTTAATATAATAAAAACTTTTACTTATTCTTCTTACTTGAATAAATTTCATAATTTAAATTTACTTTCTCTCTCTTATTTTAGAAGCTCTATCACTTCATACTTTATTATAGAAAATTGACTTTCCAACAGTCAATCTGCATTTCTAATTACTTCTTTCTTATTATTAGACTTAAATCTCATATTATCTTTATATAATTCCTTTAGAAGTTTACAACTTCTTATATTTATATATACTAAAAGAATTGACTCCTCAAAAGTCAATTGTTGTTCTTGCTTCTTTTATCTTATCTTTCATCTTTAATTCTCAAGAATTTTCTATCTTTTTTTTACAAGCAAAACCTTTTGTATCCCAGGTGTTGTTATAATCACTACTAAATTTTTCTTTGTCTTTACTACTAGTTTTCATACATTCTCATAAGGTTATTACCTTTATCATCTTGTTACTTGCATGTATTACTTTTATAGTTACATATCTTGTATCACTCTTTACTTATATCATTTTCACCTTTCGGCATATTAACAATCTATATACCTCTTTCATTTTCCTTTATAATTTAGGAGATTTCAATCTCTTTTACTCATTATTCTTTCTGATATAATCTTGTCCATCTCCTTTCTCAGCTTTCTTGCTGTACCCTTATGAGTACACTTCTTATCTTCTTAGGTACCCCATGTACCATTCTCATCTTATTACTTATGTTTTAATATTTTCGTGTAGTTCTTATTGCTCACACTAATGCTTAGTTTAACATTCTATCTTTTGCTTACTCTTTACTTGCTATGGCTAACGCCAAAAATAACTTTTATTTCTCTTTTTATCCTGACTGCATTTTAACCATACTTTAATAAAGATTGGCATTTCTGACTCAACAATTTCTTGTTTTATCTCATTATACTTGTTAAGCATACACTGCTTTCATAATCATATAGATTACCACCCTTTTTATAAACATTTAGTCTCTATGTCTTATATATTTTAATCATATACTTTCTAGGTTTGATACCCAAAATTTCTTGTATTATTCTTTTTACTATTTCTCTCTATGTGTCATAAGGCTATATGCCCAACACATTACATTGTTCTTTCCTTTAAGCTTCTTTTCTTTACTCTCTTTATTTATGTATATCTTAAAGCGATATACACTATACACTTTCTTACGTTCCATAACTACTAGTCATGTACCGACCATTTTTTTTTCTTTGGCTACTTTTACCCGTTACTTCCGCTTAGAGGTAGTAACTTCCTGTCTCTTTATTTTAGTTCTTATTTCATATTTGACTCTTTGTCTAAGACTTATCTGGATATTCACTTTTACTATTTATCTCGTGTTATTTATGACTTTTAGTCATTTTTTTCTCACATTCTTTTGGTTATCCTTTTATCATTCTCAGTTCTTCTTATTTCATATTTATATGGTTACTAAATCTGATTTCAAATGGCCATTTCTTTGATAACTGTCTTTATATTCTTCTCATTATCATCATTGTCTGTCTTATCTTTAACTTTTCGCCCAACACTTGATTAGGCATTAAATCTTTATTTTTCAACTCATTCTCTTGCATTATAACAATGCATCTTGCTCATAGTCTTTAACGATTTTTTTAGGTAACTTACTTTGTTATATTACTCATTATAGCATTATACTTACGACTTATTTATTTATTCCAATCATTGGATATCATTTATTGTCATACTTCTTTCGAGTTTGGAAGTCACAACTTCCCATTTCTTACGCTTTCTTTTTTTTTTTGTCTTTGATTCCTCTTCTAATACTTGGTTAAGTATTTTGCTTTCATTTTATACTATCTTATTTACTCATAGCTTATATATATATATATATATATATATATATATATATATATATATATATATATATATATATATATATATATATATATATATATATATATATATATATATATACTTTAATCTCTTGGTTGTTCATAAACAACACATCATACTACTTCTCATTATGTATTATGTACTATTTTATACCTCTTTTGGGTTTGTCTACAATTGCAAACCCAGCTCATTTCCTTTTTACTTGTTTTACTTAAAGGTTTTCATTCTTCTTTCTTATATGAATTTCATTCATATATCTGTATTCACTTTCTTTTCCAATCTTTCTTTCTTTGGTCACTGTAGTGATATTACTCTTATTTTTTTTTATTCCATAATCATAATTTGTTTCCGTTAAACAACAGAAATTTTTAGTTATACTCTTTCTTTTATAATTGTACTATATACTCCATTACTTCTATTAACACTTTCAATACATTATACGGTGGTTATCTTAACCACAAAATTAAACCTTTTCTCCTTCATTACTTTGGCATTCTTGTCATCTTATTTTCAGTGCGTTTTACTCATACTTTCTTATGTTTTATTACATATACTTTATACTGATTCATATAGGGTATGGGGTTTTCCTCACTACATACTTCATATTTGTTACTTCATCTTTAACACCTTTTCTTTTATACTGTAGTATTTCCAGTCATACTGGATTTTCTTCCATAGGTATACTAAATCTATACCCCTCAAACCTCTTACACTTATCTCTTACAGCTTCACATGATTCCTGTGTGGTTCTACCAAACTCAAATGTATATCCTGTGATTATGATAGTACGGGCCCATATTATTATAACCACCTATACACATTTGCTTCCAGTTTACCACCAGGACTCATGTTCCACTGTTATGCATTTACTTCCAGTTCTACTTACTCTCAACATCATACTCAAGTATGTACCCTACTTAACTCCTACATAGTTTAAGTCTAGGTTCAAGTACTGACACCTAGTTCGCTTAAACTATGGCTCTGATACCAAAACTGTAACACCCCTTTCTCAAACCGTAATTTAATACAGTTTATAATACAAGTATCTTACAAAGCGTGACTATGAAAAATCTACTTAATTTTTTTTTATTTTACAAACTTAATTCTGAAAGGGTATTACAGACTCGATACAGAAAACCATAATTTAAACTTACTGTATTTCATACTGGTCCCACTCCAGCTCCTGTTCATCTCACCTATGTACATAGCATTTTAAAAAAATAATACGTGAGACATAAAGCCTCGTGAGTGATATGGGTTTAGACCCAAAACTTTTCTGTTCAAAACTTGAAATAATACAAGTAAACTGCTGAAAGCTCGTTTTCATAACATATCTCAAATCTCTTTACTCTTCACTTTTCAAAACTCAAAAACACTTTCTTTCTCAAAAACTGCTTCTTACTTTAAAACTAACCTTGTTTACTTTGGAATCACCAATTCCAACCTTGTTTCCTTGCTAGATCTTCCCGTGTTCTTCACTCTCTAGCTCTCTCTCTCGTTCTCTCTGGCCTCTTCTGTAATGTTCTACTAACTTCTGGAGAAAGGAGAGTAATAACTCTCTTATTTTATATTTTAGTTTTATAAAATAATTACATTTTGGTCCCTTAGCTTCTCTCTTTTCTACAAAAATGGTCCTAAAACCCATAACTTTGCAACCAAAGTTCCATTAATTACTAACTTAACATTTTCTTGACATTTTGGTCATTTTCAGGTCAAATGACCATTTTGTCCTTTTTGGCCATATTTCACTATTCATGCGGTAAAACTCCAAATTTCACATAAACTGTTATTTCTTATATTATTATTTTACATAATACATGTTATTTTACACACTAGTCTTATAACGTGTCAAAAGACCGTTTTACCCTTTTTACAACTTTTTCGCGGGTTCTTACAACTGCATCTTCCTTTATTCCATCCTTAATCCCTACACTTCCTGGTTGTTTGCCTTACTTCATGGTGCACCAAACATAGTGACCGGTCCTCCAATATGATCTATGCATAAAAGTGAATACCAATAGCCAAACACCTAAATTATAAGCACTCAAACATTACATATTTATGGTAACAAAATTATAAATTCTAAAAGTTATAGAGAAAAAATAGTACCATCCATAACTGCATTGATGCAACTGGTATGCACTTAAACTATTTAGATTAATCAATGAAAAACTTATTGGCATTGGACCCACCATAAGCCTAAAGTTGTTGATCAATCTATCGATTCTAAACAAGTGCATACCTAAACAAAGGAAAATTTTTGCACTCTATATACATGGAAATAAGGCACGGTTAACAGAAAAACTAATACAACTTATCATAATATGTATATACTATATTCAATTTCTTTCTATCAGTTTGTATATGCTCTTAAAAATAGTATACAATATCTTTTATTTACCAAAATAATTTGCAAAATCAAACAACTTAATTACCTGAATGTCCACTTCATTCAAGAAAGTGGATTTTTACCCAAATTCCACACTTTCAAAAGTCAAAGTCCATTCTGTATGGTCATTGGTTGATGTACCTTCAACTTTGGCGGCAACTTTTGATTTGTCCCTCGATATCAACCACAACCAATTGAATGAGAAATAACATAATGAATATTTAAGTTGATCTAATAGATAAATGAAAGAAAAGAAAGTAAAAGGGGGCAAAGAGAGAAAAAGACGGTCTTACACTACTTTCATGTTTCCTTTGCTGATCCCTGGCTTATTCAAGTCTTACTAAAATTTGATATATATATATATATATATATATATATATATATATATATATATATATATATATATATATATATATATATATATATATATATATATATATATATATATATTAAAAATCAAATGAAAACCAAAAAAATCATGAGAACCGGGGAACCAAATCTGGATCTTTAGATCATAAGTTTTGATGGCCTAGATCAATAGTATCATTATTGTAATTATAATCAAATTTAAGGACATATTAGGTTTTTTAAAAATGAATACAAGGGTAAATCAGGGATTAAAATCGATCTAATCCTGGTAATATGCAATCCCTGTGAATCAGCCTAATATCTCTCTCTCTCTCTTTCAGTCTTTCTTGATCGTGTTCTCTCGCCTCCCACTCCAACCCTAATGTTCGCCGGCTCCTCCTTAATGTCATGAAGATTGGAAGCAGACGACATCGGAGATTAACACCACAATGGTTCACCGCCTCCTCCCTCTAAACCGCCGGCCGACACTTCTTCATCTTCCCTCTACCCCGATCATTGTGCAAATCGTCGTAGGGATGTACCCACCATCGGTTCCTCCAATCCGTTCTGAGTTCAAGATGGCCATCGGTTCCTCCTTCCGACACCATTATTCTCTAGCAGGTATGTCATCCGTTTGTAATCCGCTTCCCCTGCTTCCCTGCTCTCAATCGACTCTCTAATCCGATGGCTTTTCTTCCCCTTCATGGCCGAAAAACGAGTGAACGAGACGCGATATCACAATCTACTTTTATCATATTAAATTATTTTTTATCAATTCTCTTGGATATTTTTGTATATATGGCCACTCAGATTTGTGTGTAGCATGTATTAGTTTTTGCAGAAGGTTATTATATAATAATCGCTACTCAATAATTGCAATTCATCTACATCTATGTTCAATTAATTTGTTCGTAATATATGTATATTCGATTGTTAATATTCTATGAATTCAAACTTTTTGTTGGGGACAAAGGCTCTTGCGACATCAGGATGTTATCAAGAATAGATCTGTTGGGGACAAAGATGCATTTACAGTCAGAAACAATTTCCCCCAGATGATCTCTTATGCGACTTACAAGGACTTTACTAATGCCTTTGAGAATGACATTACAACACGAGATTGGTCTGAAGTCATTGACAATACTCGGGTTGTTCTTCTTGGGAATGAGAGCTATATTCGTGGCGTTGATCTCCTTGAGAAGGTTCCCGCTTTCAAAAAATTCACTAACGGCCCTACTAATATCATCCCCCAATAACATGCCATGCTTTCTTAAAAAACAGGCAGAGTAACCGTCAGGCCCTGGCGCACGATTATCATTAGTGTCAAAAAAAGCTTTTTTAATTTCCTCTTTAGTAACCGGATGGATCATCTTTCGAGCTGAATCAGGATTGAGCTTCCTTTCGAATAAACCAGACGGGTCCGCGATTGGGGTAGTAGGAGGAGAAGAGCCGAGAAAACTTTTGAAGTGTTCAACAAATTTCTCTGGGACACTTTTACCCGAGAACCAAGTGCCATTAGAATCCGAGATATTTTCAATACATCTCTGGTTGGAAGCAATTTTTAAGGTTTTGTGAAAGTATTTAGAATTTCGGTCCCCTTCTTTAAGCCAATTGACTTTCGACTTTTGGATCAAAAACCTTTCTTCATCTAGCAAGTAGCAACGCACAATTAAAGTCTTCCAGAATTTTAGCTTCTGAATCCTTAAGGGTCTGGTCAAAAGGGTTCTTATTAACAGCCGACTGAGCATCCAAGAGTTGACTTCTAAGGTTCTTAACCGCCAGTGAGAGATTACCACAGTCAAGGAGCATCTTGCGGAGAAGCCTCTTAAGCATCTTTAACTTTTGAGTAACTTGAAACATGGCGAATCCCTGAACAGGTCTGTTCCAAACACGGGTAACGGTCGGGAGGAACTCAGGTTTAGAAGCAATAAAGTTGGCGAACTTAAAAGTAATGGGTCTTTTATGACTGAGGGAAGGAAGCCTTAAGATAGCAGGGCAATGGTCGGAAAGACCATAAGGTTTGAAAATAGCCGAAGCTCGGGGGAAGAGAGATAAAAATTCCGCATTACCCATAATTCTGTCTAGTTTCTTTAACATCCCATATCCATCTTTACGACTTTGCGCCCAAGTGAATTGAAGACCCGTACTATTAATATCACA
Source organism: Cichorium intybus (assembly GCA_023525715.1). Classification (NCBI taxonomy): domain Eukaryota; kingdom Viridiplantae; phylum Streptophyta; class Magnoliopsida; order Asterales; family Asteraceae; genus Cichorium; species Cichorium intybus. Next base: position 119,104,314 of record CM042012.1, read on the forward strand.
AACCTCAATAAGATTAACACAATCTTGGAAATCACTCATTCCTTTAGAGATACCAGACGCCCCTGATGTGCTTTCATCCGCACGGAGAGCAACGTTGAAATCTCCTAAAATAACCCACGGTTTCTTGTCAACACACGCCTTGTGCATTCCCAGACTTTCCCAGAGCATCCTTCTTTGTGTGTGTTTTTTCATAGCATAAACAAAAGAACAAAAGAAAGAAACATTGTTGTGGAGAGTAGTGATTTTGCAGTGAATAACTTGAGAACTTATATCGATAACGTTAACGTTAAAAACACTTGGGTTCCATCCAATAAGGATCCTCGTTCCTTTGGCACAATAGTTCACGTTATTGATCCAATTCCATTGAAAATAGACACTTTCACAAACTTTTTTAAGCATTGGGAATCTAACATGAGTTTCAAGCAAGGCACACAGGTCAAGGTTATTAGAATTAATAACCTCAATGATCTCTCTCTGCTTAATCTTTTTATTCATACCCTTATGTTCCAGGCAGCTAGACTCATTGGTGAATTTATATCATATATGTTGTGGTATTCTCAGTTTTTGTGTCAGTGCTCGTTTGGAAAGAAACGATGTAAACAGGGGCTAAATGCATACAAAATGGAAGAAGTTTGAAGATAAAGACAAAACAGTCGAATTCGCACGCGCGCCGCAGATATGTGAAGGGCGCGACGTGCTGAGTCAGCACTGAGGCGGTGTAGAAGATTCAAATGCCGAAGAAACGGGGATAAACCTGCACGCGCGCCGCGGAATCTAAGTGCGCACGTCGCGGTCTTTTATTTTTCAAAACTATAAATAGAGGCTTCTAGGTCGAAATCAGTAGCAAAGACCTGGCATAGGAACGACCCCCAAGGCTTCTTTGACTCCGAGTTTCAGTTTTCAGTCGACCATAATTGGTATTTATGTTTTTCTCTTTTAATTTCCAAGTAGTTTAGTAGTTTTGGTAGCTTTGGCTAGTGTGATTGGGTGTGACAACCATTGGCATTAGTTTTTAATTTTCTAAAGTTTATATTTTCTGTTTTGGAACAAGTTGGATCTGAGTTTTTAATAGTTAATCATTCGGTTATGGTTAAATGCTCTTTTTATGGTTTTTATGCTCTTGGATGCATTTGGATGTTTGAATGTTTGATAGTGTTGATTTGATCTTGATTACTTCTGAATTATACTTGTGATTTCAGTAAAATAATTAGGGTTAGTTATTGGTTTTGATTCTAGTTTAGTTGATGCTTGAGTTTGAATTGTTGGATGTTTATGATTTTGTGATTGTTTTTGGTAAAAGTCGGAAACTATATCCTCTGGCTGTAGAGTGACACTACAGTTGGTAATCTGTTGCCTACCTTGACCACGTAACTCCTGTGGATCGACCCTGACTATCGCTATACTAGTGTGTGTTAGATTTATTTTACTATTTTTGACCGCACGACGACCTAGGCGTGTCAAGTACATTGTGTTGGTAAGAAAAACATGATAGTGCATAGAGAAATAATGTTTAATTAAAAAACATAGTACTTTAACATAAAATTTGAAACACTTCTTTGTATATAAATTAGAAGTTTTATTGGTGAGACTACTATATATCTTTATATAAAATTAATCATTTTAATAATTCTTTACTCTTAACGCTAGATAAAACAACATATAATTGTCCATGTATGAAAATTGGTTCTCTAAAAAACAAACGTTTTCTACAATAATGGTTCTTGACCCGTGTACTATATGGGTTGAGAAATAAAAATAACAAAAATAAACAATAAAATACAAACACATATGTACAAATACTAACTAATAAATCATAAAACAAAAATATTTGGATTGTAATTGAACATTTTAATGAAAGTATGAAGTTTAAGTAAAATGGTCATTTTCGAGTTGAAAATGTCAAAATTAACCTTACCCGTTCAATTAAATAGGTTGAAATCAATTACGTAACCTATTTATTTTTGTCGAGTTACGTAACCAAAATATAAATCAAATTGATAAATAATATGCCCAATTATCATTGCAAAACCTTCATAACTGTCTTATGCATATTATTTTGGTTACGGTTTTTTTATTTCTTTAGAGTATAACTTAATTTATCCATTAGTTGTTTAAAATCACTTCAAACTATCATTATTATTTCCGTTAGGCTATAGAAGATTACGTTGCCAATGTGAATGGCTTTTTAATTATATGATAATAGTTAGGAAAAGAAATTTGGGTTTGCATTAGGGGAAAAACGATATTTTAACTTTATAAATGCAAAACTGTGATATGGAATGAATACAAACTTGGGAAGATGAATATCTCTTATAGAAAAAATTGCATGTGCCTTATGAAGCAAAGCAGTACCTTCATCCAAGGAAAAAACTATGCTCGTCTGCATAAAATTGAAATAAATATTAAAAGAGTAAATCTTTTTAATCACAGTCTTCTCAATATAAATTGAAACAAGTAGAAATATATATATCTTATTTGTTAATATGAACTAGTGGGACCCCGTGCTCTGCACGGGTTCGGAATCACTGGAGCACGGGTCCGGATAAATGCTAAAGATAACAGCGTACTCTGCCGTATATTAGCAACTGTTGATGTGAAATTAATTCCACCCTCGTCTCTTTTCTTGAATGTCAAAATCGGGGGCTCCTTGTTTAATATGTAATTATATATATAAGTCGAAACTAAGGTTAAAACAGCATAGAATGAGATGTCATATATTTTTTTTTTTAAAATCAGAAACAACAATTATTTACGTGATGTGAAACCCTTCGAGTTCTTTTTCAATGAGACGTTTGTGTGTTATTGGCTTAATTGCATCCAACACAATCAGAATACAATTGCATGTTCTGGCATTGCGGATAACCTTAGACAGGAAAAAAGAATAATTTTAGGGCAGTTAATAAATATGTTAAATCATCACAAAAATGAATTTTTAAAAGTAGAATGCTATACAAAGACGAATCAATGGAGGAATGATTTTAAAGAGCAAGTATTTAAAGATTACTTGCCTTCCTCTACCCTTTCCATCTTTAGCACCTTCAATAACACCAGGAAGATCCAACAACTACCAACAAAATAAAAACAACAAATAAATATTAATAAATCAAGTATCACACATTTCATACTACAACACAAACAATAGTACCTGAATTTTAGCCCCTCGATATGTGATAACATATGAACCAACCTGGGAACAGCATAATAAAATTTTAAATTTTATACTTTTAAAGAAAAGTTTTAATGATTAAGAAACATTTTGGTACCTCTGAAAAAGTGTCGGTTAATGTATTTAAAAGAGTTGATTGGAAAAGAGTTGATCTTCCAACAGAAGGAAAGCCCACAAGACCAACTATTACATGTCCACTTTTTGTACATCGTTGCTGCTCTGACGGTACATATCCATAATCCACGCATTTCAAACAGAAAGCATTTTGGTTATAACTCTTCTTAGGTTTTCTAATTCAATTTAATTTAATAACTTATTAGGTTTCAGTTCATAAACTAACAACTACAAGTGGCATGCTAAAACAGAACTCCAAAAAAAACAAACAAAAGGTACAATACAATCTCACCTAATTTTCTCCAAATCTTTTGGAGTATTTTGGTTGTCAAGAGGACTTGGCTCAACATGAAGAGTATAATCAGGTCCAAAATACTCATAATACTCATTGTAAGGCAGCTTATTTTGAGGTTCCACTCCAACCGCAACTGCTGTCTGCAAATTTTAAAGAAAGTGAATTCACTTTCATGCTTAAAATGTTAAGGGATGATTAATCAACAAAACATGGTCAAAATAGTCAAAATTGAGACCTCATAACACCAGCAACGGGCCACATTTTGGATTGTATAACCACCACCGCCTAAAACCATGAGAGGAACATTGAAAGATCTAAGATACCTAAGACAATCTGCATGACCTTTCATAATCTATCACCCGCCAATGAATCTGCCCCACATTAAAGAACCACGGCATCAGGTATTGTATTCATAAAATCTAAAAGAATAACCAAGCTTGATATTTAAAAAGAAAGATAAAAAATAGATAGGAAATTGCAAAAACCTGATCCTGTTCCACCAGCAATTGAATGACATACAACAAATCCTTCAAGACTATCACTTCCATCTGCTTCTCTGTCTATCATGTCCATCAAATCCTCCTCAAAATGTTTACCCTGTTCAAAAGCTAATGATTATGTTACAAAATCACAAGAAATCTGGTAAAAATACAACACAAAATGTTTACCCTGTTCAAAAGCTAATGATTTACAAATTTAGATTTAGCTTCTGAGAAAAAAACAGAGTGTCCCATTGTTTGTATCCTAATTGTCTAATGGGATGAGTGTGGGCATACCTTAATTTGTTGGTGGTCCTGGTTATTAGGATCAAACGACTCAGTCATGCACCACTCATCTGCAGCAAAATACCGACTGGGATTCAAGACTCTGTATGGCATCCAACCTTTAGGGGGGAAATGCAAGGTTCAAAATAAAGAGAAATTTGAGTACCTGGGATGATAGGCTTATCATAAGATTAAGAAACCAAGGTATAGAAGTGCGTGATAATACTGATAGAACCACCAAGAATGTGGCTAAAGTCACCAACCTGATCACAATTTACATTTGTGGCCCATGAGTATAGATGTTTTTTGCAATTATGGTCCCAAAACGTTTACCCTTGCAATTTTGGTGGTTATTTGAGGTTATTGTAACATTTTTGGTCCCTATTCCAAGTAAAACAACTATCTATGGTCTCTGAGTATAGCTAATATTTGCAATTTTGGTCCAAAAATATAGTTATCTTACTTGGAACAGGAAAAAGTTTCAAAAACCTCAAATAAGAACCAGAACTATAAGCAAAAAAACTTTTTAGGACCAAAATTGAAAAACTCAGCTTTACTCGGTGTCCAAAAATGTAATTTAATCTAAAAAAATTTAGCAACTAACCAGTTCCATACAGGCTATATCCGAGTCATAATAGTCATTCGAAAGGAAAGCATCAGCCTTGCTATGTAGAAATCTCTTCAAACTATAAAACCATAATGGACATTAAAACCGATATTTTCTTAGATAATGGAGTCTAAATTTTTTTAACAAACACTATTATTACGTAGGTGAACTTATCAAATCGTCTGCTTTATGCAATAATTCAGCAGCTTTTGTAAGAATTCCAGAATATTCTTGAGAATAAGGAATGCTATAGAGGTCAGTTGCAGGACTAACTTTATTATTGAAATGCAATGAATCACTATGCCTTTTAATAACACTGAAAAATCCAGTTGCATCTTGTTTTTCATCACCTGAAAGCCCTTTTGCCCACAACTCAAATTCCTAACTCAAAAAGAAAGCTCTGAGTCAACTTGCAATAATTTACAACTTTGCCACTTATAAACATGAACAAACTTTACCATTTTATCCATGTCTGGCGGGTAGAAACTGGCACCAGCGGGTTTTTGCATGGGAAAGGCAGCCTTGTATTCAATTCCATTCCACCCTGGAATCAGCTTTGTTGATTCCGGAAGTAATCCAATGGCAGAGTCTGCAGTCGTAAAAAATGCTTCATTTTCATCAAGGCAGGACCTGCCAAACCAAAATAACCTTAATTTACACAAACAATGACATTTGTATTATAAAAAACCAAAAATGCTTCACTTGCAGAACAGGGTCTTACGATGGACTTCTGTTTATTGAATAATAACTCCATTTTAATGGACTTCTGTTTATTGAATAATAACTCCATTTTAATTTATCAAAATGAGACAAATGAGCAAGCCCCTTTAACCATTCTCTAAAAGATGGATTGCCGAACCAAACTTGCTGATGGAAAATATCATCCATCAATCTTGCAGCATGTATGAGTAAAATTAGGGCTTCCTTGTCATCCTCGGGCAAACCAGTCAACTGTTGGCAAAGAATAGAGATTTATATTAAAAAACATAATTCATATTGTAATAAAAAAGGAGCTAAAGTGAGCATACAACCTCTGCAGTAAGTGAGATAGGAGCATAACGGTTAAGCTTCTTTTGAAGATTCAAACTCAGTGCTTCTGCATTGCATTGGTACCTTTTAATAATTATGTCAAAAAGTTTACCATATTGCCCCTCCAAACTGTATTGAAGAAGTTCCTAGCACTGGCGAACCAAAACCCCAACGTGTTTTCGATTTTCAGCCTTCTTGGAGCAATTTAATCCGACAATGGTTAGTATTTTTCAAAAGTAAACTGTCATTGACGATTGATTGGGGGCAAATACAACGGTTGTTTAAGGGGAAAAAAGAGAAAGAGTGGTCGTTTTTACCTGATTAAGCGTTTCCGGTGGGGGAAAGAAACGACCGACTTGTGATTTCTCGTGACCCATTTGAAAAACCCTAGTGGTGATAGATGCAATCGGAGCACTGTAACGACTGAATGGAAACCAAATTAGAGAAATCAGCAAGCCAGGAAGAAGTTCTTACCCGTGGATTGAACTTCTGACTACTATTAGTTGTGGATGAAAAACGACAATCTTTGTTTTGGATTGACTGACCTTCGAAGGAGTAGCTTCAGAGAGGAATTCAAGATGGATTTTGAGAAACTTACTGAGAGATGAGGAACATATGACGGTTGAAGGTTGTCGGGCTGCCGGAACAGAGCCGGAGTGGAGGTTAATGAACGGTGGTTGAAGCCGAGCAAGCCGTTACCAATTTTCCTGTTGGTAGGAAGGCGGCGACGGAGTATTTGGAGGTGGTGGTCGGAGATGGAGGTGGAAGGGGGAAGCGGTGGGGGTGAAGATGGTTCTGGAATGGAAGAACGCTGAAGACCAAAATAAAAAACCAATATTACGCAAATTAACCGTGCTTCGCATGGGTTCAATTTGGATCTTGGGTTTGACCTTTAAGTATCAAATCAAACGCCTTATTGATCTCAGAAAACGACACTTTATGTGTTATGAACTTTTCCAACTCAAGTTCCTGAACAAAATCAAATCACCCGAAAACTTGTTAAACTTTCAAGGTGGTCACGCTTCCAGACCATTTTATTTATCTATATAATTCGACTCCAAAACTTCAAAATTAATACATAGGAGGCAAAATAGATAAATGTTTACAGCATATTTCATGTCGTCATACTTTGTGTAGTCCACAATCCCTGTGGTACCTGCAAAATAATAACATATCATCACGAACACATTAGTAAAGTGAAAAAAATCTACATTTTTTTATTAAATATGCATTCTGATAAAATCCTTATCACCACCCTCCCTGAAAACTTGGGAGAAACAAACATCTCCAGCCCAGCGCATATGATCCTTAAGATCTTGCCATGATGCAGAAGAGGGTAACCCCGTAACCATAACTGTATCAATCAGAAAAAAAGCATATTTTGAGAATTAGCTATTCATAATTATTGATTAGCACCATGCAACATGAAGAAATAAAATACAGACCTCTGTAATCAGATCGTCTAGAAACTCCGCCACTGCGACCACCACCACCACGACCACTGACGCGACTGCTGTAACAATCTGTAGAAGATGAGTTACCACGGCCACCATGGGCGAGTTCCACCTGTTAAAACATATATGACGTTAAATGTTTTTACTGACAATTTAAACATGGTGATATCTTATGTGTGCATTATATGTATGACCAACTCGTAATATGTGCCTGTCAAAATCATAGCCATCGCGACAACGAATAGCATCTTCAACATCACAAGACTCTTCAAACTAAAGAAAGAACATCAACTTATATGGGGAAAAGAATGATGAAGAAGAAAGCTGAAGCTGAAACAAAAATGAAGCTCACCTCAACAAATGCATAGCCTGGAGGCCTTGGTGGAATTTTCAAATCAATATGGGCTATCGGACCATACTGCAACCAAATAAAAAGAAAGAAACAATATGTTGGTACATGTAGAACTCAATTTGAAACCAAGGGCTTGAAAGGCGACTTCATGTTGGAACCAAATTTTGAGCATTACTAATTACCTTGTAAAACAAATCTTCTAC